>VXBT01002909.1:186295-230352 GCA_013400235.1 Oriolus oriolus
GAAGGGAAGGGAAGGGAAGGGAAGGGAAGGGAAGGGAAGGGAAAAAAGGAAAAAAGCACAAAAAGCATAAAAAGGATAAAATTAAACAGGAAGTGAAGCATAAAATGAAAAAGAAAGGGAAAGAAGGAATGAAAATTCGATTATCAAATTGTATTTTACAAAGACAAACACTGTAACAACAAAAGTGATAAACTAAGTCTAGTCCAGCAATCATTAAATCAGCAGAAAATCTTTCTTAGTTTGTCACAGACTTTGAATCTGGACTGAGGAGAGCAGACGAAAGAGCTACAACACATCAGAAATAAAGCTCCTGTGGAAGGCAACTAAAAGGCAACTGAACTGCACTTGGTGGAACACAACTTCTAAAGCATTTCCCAGCTGGGTGTCTGCTATTTATTTAAAAGATTGAGGTTCCATAATTTAAATATTTGCAGTCAAGGAATCAAATCTTCTGGGTCTTGTGACCAAACAGTCTCCCAAATCTGAACCATCATACAGCTGTTTTCTCACTCAACTCTGCAAAGACTTCCAGTTCTGATTACACCAGCGCAGCTTTTTGTGGGATTCAGAGATTATTTTCTAATTGGTCTGCACCAACTTTTCAAAATGTCCAGCAGTCAATGAATTGCCCATTACAGCTGAATAAAGGAAGTTTAAAGCCTTCAACAAATTGCTTTATACAAGCTGAAAAATACTGACACTGAAATGGAATCGTTTGGCTGGCTACCAAGCATTCTCACTGTTGATAACACCAAAGACATGGTTACCTTCTCTATACTTTATTTTGCCTGCTCATTTAAATTATTTTGACCTTGACTGATCCTCCCCTGCTATTGGAAAAAGGTAGTCCAGTTTGATCATTAATCTCATAATGCAAATTGTCGAGCAGCACTGAAATTGTTTGATAATTTGCATAGTGTTTTTAGTGTGCTGGTGAAAGAAGATAACTTAAGAGGGTATATCTGAAAACACCACCTCTCTGCCCAGCTGCCATAAAATGCATCAGCTTATCAAGCAAGTCAGGGTGCAGTTGGTCTGCATATGGAATATAATTATGGTGCCATTGATTGCACACATGGCAGCACAAAACTGTTAAGGAGAGGCAGATCAGTTGGGATAAATGGCAAGCTTGTCTGCTACTTGTACCTTTAAAACCATAAAGTGTCAAAAATATAGTGGACAAAAAGACAAATCAAATAATTTTTTTCACCATAAGTAATATATTCTGCTGGAAAACTGAGAGGAACACAGAATAGATATAATAATGTACAATAATAATAATACCTCATACCTCACCTCATATGACTTCTGTTGTGCCTGAAAATATTCAGCATCTCCAGGGTTGTCACACTCTACAGTGTATCTGGACATATCATAATCTCATATATCTGTTTAAAATATTGGTCATGTATCACTAAACTTCATGCCCTCTGGAACTGGAAAACAATAATTAGCCAAGTATGACCTGACCCACAGCCTTAGCAACAAAGGTGAAGATGTCCTTGGTCCTGACATGGATTCTTGGCGTTGCCTTGGATATTTCACTTTCTTTTGCCTCCTCATGAACACATTTTCTTTATTTAAGGAAAATAACATTTAATCAGCTATCTCTCCAGGGTATGTTAATGCTTAACCAATCAACTATGAAGCACGATATTTTCCAGAGCTCTTGGAAATGTGCTTATTATCCTGCTGATGAAGAACCTCTGTCCTCATGGTACCACGAATCTTTAGCCTTTTCACAACCGGTTTTAAAGGGAAAAAGACATGAGACTGTTGCAGATTCAGTCATCCCATCTAAGTGTACCTGATCTTGTCTTGAAGTTAAGTACTCAAGGGCCAGTTTAGCACTTGGATGAGAGACCACTCAGGAATCCCAATGGCACAAGTCAATGAGCCATGCTAAATTACAGAAACTGAATTAGTTCAAAGACTCTATTAGGTTCTGCCTTCATGACTGAGTATTTAAAAAACAGGAGGAGGAGTGTGGTTGGATAGCTAACTATAATGTCTGACTTTTAAAAACTGCTGATATTAAAATCCTTTTCTGCCCCATTCTTTTTTCCTTTTCTATTCTTTCCTTTCCACCACTTATTAGCTGATTTTCTGGCCTGTGAAGACCTACCCTTACTCTGAGAAGGGGCAGGGGGGAATCAGCAGCAATTTCTGTTCCTGCCACAGGTCAGGGAGGAGAGTAGAAAGGAGCTCCTACTATCCTACTCCTCAGTCCAGTGAAATGTTCCCAAGCTTGTAATATTATCAAGCAAGCTAGAAATTTAAAAAGTCAGGCAGGTTAGCATAAGGAGCCCCTGGGAACAAAAAGAAGATAAATGGTGGCTTCCTGTCTACATTTTCTTGCTTCACAGCAGCTAACAAAGTAAGCATTAGTTTTCTTTAGGGGCATTGCTTCAAATCTCACTTTAATATCATGTTTAAATGTTCCAGTAAAATCTTTAGTCTTTCAACAGTTCCCTCTCATGATACCATATTACTGATGGATTTTGGCAGTGACAAATGACAAAGAATGCCTGTCTCTGAAACCATTCTCATTTGTATTCTTTCCAGTTTCTTATCTGTCCCATTGGAATAAAAAATTAAAATTAAAAGATAATATTTCTGAGAATAATATTTAAGTAATGTAAACTGTAGCAGTGTTTGCATGGCATTTAATTCAGTACAAAGTACTTTCTCATTCCCCTGGATAGCAAGATATCTGGTTTAGCATAGTTGAAAGTGTTTTTGATTAAAACCATTTCTTTTTCTGAAAAAAATGGTTTTCTAAGACAAAAATTTTTGCCTAGAAAATATGAAAACAGCTGATGAAGTTTTCATAAATTTTTTCCTTGGTTTAGTGTTTTGAAACTAATGTAAAAATTGCAATATTTTATATGGAAAAAAATGTAATACTGATTTAATTAAACTTAAGCATGTTTCAGTCAAACTCTTCAGCAGAACATAGGAACACTTTTAATGGTTTGTTTGATTTACCAAGTTGAGGCCTGCTTTTGCTTTTGAAATACGCACATGAGAGGAAAGCAGCACAAAATTACTCTTTTTAGAGATTTGACTTAGAAACATGTATCAAAAGACTTTCCTTCTTTCTTGTACATTTAATTACATACAAAACACTAGCAGTGGTATTTATGCAGCAGAAATTGTACATTTCTTGCTCATTTTTCAAGAATAAAGCATTTTCTCATTTCACTTCATTCGAATATTTCCTCAAATTCCTTTTTTGAGTAGCTTCTGCCTGACTCACTGTTGTTCTTAACAAACTCTTTTCAGGCTCTTCTATTTGGTCTTTCCGCAATGTTGATGCTCTGCTAATGCTTATATGATCACTCCTATGCCTGTATTTGTGAACTGAGACCAGGCATAAGTAGGACACTGGGCATGGCAAATTGCTTAGGAAAGATTAATCAAAACCCTGGTTAAACAAAGGAGAACAGAGTGATGCTGTTGACACACCTGAAGGACAGGATGCTATCCAGAGGGACCTGGACAAGCTCAAGGAGTGGGCCCATGGGAATATCATGCAGTTTAACAAGACCAAATGAAAGATGCTGCACCTGGGTCAGGGCTATCTCCCAGGGTCAACATAGGCTAGGGCATGAACAGATTGAGATCAGCCCCACTGAGAAGGCGTGGAGAAGAAAAAGCTTCAGGGTAACCTAACTGCAGCCTTCCAGTACCTGGAGGGAGCCTACAAGAAAGATGGAGAGAGACTTTTCACATGGGCATGTAGTGACAGGTCAAGGGGGGATGGCTTTAAACTGGGACAGAGTAGCTCTAGATTAGATATTGGGAAGAAGTTCTTTACCGTGAGAGGGGTGAGGCACTGGAACAGGTTGCCCAGAGAAGTTGTGCATGCCTCATTCCTTGAAGCATTCAAGGCCAGGTCAGATGGGTCTCTGAGCAACGTAGTCTAGTAAAGGTGTCCTTGGCAAGGGAATTAGAACTGATCTTTGAGGTCCCTTCCAATCCAAGCCATTCTATGATGATTCTACGAAATGGGTTTTTTTGAAGTGTGTGTGCAGAGTGATCAATAAAGAAAGCAAGAGCAAGAATGGTCTTTCCAAGGATGAAAGTCAAATAAAATCTGGAAGTACATGATGAGCTTTGGGCAGGACCTCATGGGCAAGGGCTGGGAGCTGCACAAGGAGTTTAGGATTAATACATGTACATGATAAATGTTTTCTAAGGCAAGGTGTATTGGTATCGCAGAAGCCTTGAAAAAAAAATTAACAGAGCTTTAGGAGCGTAGAGAGCTATAGTCACAGTAATTAAAAAAGACTGTTGAGACACAGGTCTTTGCTAGCAAAAATGAAGAGAGAACTGAATATTCAAGGTCATTACGTGAAAAAAAAAAATACACAGCACTGACTACCAACATCAGAGAACAGGGAATGGGAAAAAAAAAAGTGGTAATATGGAGAAGAACTGAAAGTGCACAAGAGAGCTGTGCAATACAAGTGTTCATGCAGGGAACTGGATGTGTAGTAGGAGAGCCAGAAAGTCATTATTGATAGTTGAATCTGTGTGACTTTGTTAGGCATGAAACAGGGAGTTTTAATGAAATGCAGTGAAATATGGGAAAGGAGAAGATGTAATTACTAGCACTAGTTGCACTGTAACAAAAGACCTCAGATACCAGGGTGTCAAAGCTGAAGTGAAATATATTCTAGACTGGAAATCACTGTCAATGAGAGCAGACTGTGAAAAGGATGAAGGTGAAGAAGACATTTAAGTTGGCTGAGGAACACAAGTGGTGATTTTGTCAAGGACAGATCAGGGACACAGCAGATGAGATGCTAACAATAAGAGGTGAGGAAAAGATAAAGAAAGAAACTGCTGGATATAGTCAGCTTGTATTGTCTAGGAAAGGTCATTTTAGACAGAAATAATCTACCTCTTTTTTTTTAAGTGATTTTCTAGATTCAAGAATCCTGAAATTTTCTTTGATAAAGGTAGTTTAAGTGGAAAACTACCCTTTCAACAGGTACATGTGTGAGAGACTATAAGAAGGCTTCTATATGTTTTATATGTTTCATAGCAATTGTCTGTTATTTTATTATGAACAACAAAACCCATATAGTTGAGACACCACGAAGAAAGAATGTTTGATTTCAAATATTTCCCAAAGAATGTAACTTAAGGGTCATGGAAATGCATTATGCAGAGCAGAAGAAAAAGAAAACAAGACATCATCCTATCAACAGTAAGCTATATTAAACTGTGGAAAGGTCTTCTAAAGGAAGTGCAGAAGCCCCATCCCTCAAAGCTTTAAAATTATGTGGAATAAAAGAGTAGAAAAGTAAAGAGTGTGATATAATCTTGCAGTGCTAGTAGGATAATCAAACTGATCTCTTCCAGCTACAATTTTTACAATTCAGAATCCATGGCTTGTGTGTTTTTCTGCCTCAGCTCACTGTGTGAATACAGCAATTGTGGGTTTGAAAGAGTGGTCAGCAGGAAAAGAGAAAAAGAGTTAATGAAAGCAAAAAAAAAAGGGCCTCCCACTAGAGAGGTAACTGGCAGCGCTAACAAATATCTCAGCAAGTCTGATTTCCCATGAGACTGTCTCTGATAGCTAGACCCAGGCAGCCAAACCTGAATGGAAGGCAATAATAATTAGATTCTGATGAGTGAAGAACTCACAGGAGGACCAGCTTTGCAGGAGTTAATGAAAGGAGAAAGAAATACCCATATTTTCCAAAATATCTAGAAGGTAATTTTATTATGGAATAGTCTTTTAAGTGGTTAGATGCTCCTTGCTAACCTAAGGATGTGTATTTATGAAAGGAAAGACAGATGCAGAGAAAATGGCTGGCACCTTAACAAAACTGATCACAGCTGGGGGTGTGACCACGTGTGTGAATTTCCAGTACAGTAAGATTCAGGGTGACCCATAGCTGTTATTCAAAGTCAGTATCAGACCATTTAATTTTCTGCTTCAGTTCCTTTCCTGTTCCTCTCTCCAACCCGAGTGTTATGACCATTCAGCATCTTCTCTTATGCTATTCTTCCTCCTCATCTGCTTTTGCTCTCAATGGTCTTTTAGGAGAATAAAGTCCCTCAGTGCAATATCCATCTTCTGGAACTAATCTGAACTTGGAGCAAGTGCTAATAGCTCAATAAGCATTTTCTGACCTATCTCCATGAACAAAACTTGAACCACAGGTGTGAATGTATTCACTGCTCAAAATCACTGAACACTGAACAGGATTAATATTTGTGCTGCTGGTGTGGTGTCTCTTTGTTTTGGAACAGAGCCACCAAATGAACCTTTAGAGAAACACCCACCCAACACCCATTTCAAGGGAGGAAAAATATCAAGTTACTATTAATCTATCTTCCAGAAACTGATTTTTTTTTTTTCTGGAAAGATGCTCATCCACTGAAATGAAATGGTTCACTTGTTTAGGAACACACATTTTCAGTCCATGTAATTTCTTTCTTTGCTTCTTTGTATCACCAATCTATTTTTTAACAAACATGAAAAAGTTGTTTTTTATTCATACCTGCAAGCTTGTCTCTCTCATATTTTAGTTCCTGAGTGTCAGTTTGTCTCCAGGCTCTGCCTGTGCATCCACAGGTATGGGTGCCATGCTAACCAACATTATTCCAGTCAGACACTGCTATGCTGCTGTCCACATTACTGCTGCTGATGGAAGCAACAACTGGCTGATACTTCCACTGACCCAAGAAGGGTGGCTTTTCCCTCCAGGAAGCAGAGATCATAGATTTGAACAATGAAGGCAATTTGTAATGTTAAGATGATAAAATTGCTACTGCAATATGTGGAATATATTTTAAATTAAAATATTGCCTTCACCAACAGAACATCCTTTAGTTTATCAGGTAAAACTATTTGTGCAGTTTCTTAGCACTGTACTGCATGAGATCAGTACCAGGAAGGTTGATAAATTAGTTGCATGCATGATAGTTGCAGTAATAGATTTGCAGTTCTGGAAAATAAGGCTCCACATTAATACTTAATGTGGCATTTCTGTTTTTCAGTGACAGAATATTTCTCATGTAACAGAAACCATGTATTGCAATGTGTGAACACGCTGACTCCAAACATTAAAGTGAACTTTTACACAAGTTCACAAAAATGAGGTTGAATTATGTGTTGTGGCATCTGAGTCACAGTTACCTTATAACCTCCTGTACCACTGACCATATTCCTGCCTGCTTATGCGCTTCCCTTCTTTCCACAATACCCATTTTCTACTATTCAAGTACAGAGAATCCAATCTCTTGATAGACGAACAAGCTACCAGCTCTTAATATTATATTCCCACTGTAGAGGGTACTAAATCAACTAGTACTTCCCACTATCCCTGAAAACTGAATTGGGCTGGCACCCTGTGTTTTTATGGGCTGGTTCTGAAATCTTTTTACCAGATCCCCCAGAATAACCCTTCTGCTGTGTTTCAAATCTAGTTTATCCTCCTTCCCGATATGAGCTTTGCTGCCCATCTTACCCTCTGTATGATTTGATGCAGACTTCCAGATCTTAATGTAACTCAGACACTGTCAACCCTTGTTCTGATAAGTCCACAAATAAGACAAGTTGCTTTGCTTCTTTATTTTGAAGTTGAACCCTATTCAAAAGCTTCTGTGATGTACAGAATGCAGCATCAGGTCTTAAAAATCTGATTTCACTTTTGAGTTATTTTATTTACACACAAATAGTGAGGTAACAAAATGTCAGGCATCATTCACACCTGTAGGATAAAATACTTTTTAAAGCCTTATACAACCTCATACTAAAATCCGTATAATTTATGATGCATTTACAACGCTGTAAAGGCCATATTTGTTCTTCATATGTCATAATTCTCATTTCTTGGCTCCCAGGACTGTGAAGGGATTTATTGTGTCATCTCAAGTGTACTTTCCTAGGAAGAATGAACAGTTTAGGCCACTAGATTTACCATTTACATCTGTCCTGTGTGGAGCTGCTATACGAACTGTAATATGATTGATAGGATATTGCAACAAGCTGCTATTTCTATATGGTAAAAGCATCGTCACTCTCTTTACTACAAATTTACTTTAAAATCATAAAACTTGGTTTAGATCTTGGAGTGACCAGGCGTACATCAACAGAAACACAGAAATGAAGAACGGGAAAGCTTCATTTAGAAAGGTTAATTGAGCTCTTTTTCCTGGTAGGAGAGAACATATTTTGATCCATATTTTTCTCAAGTGGTTGGATGCTCAAGTTTTCCCATTAGGATTTAAGAACTTTCTCCCAGGCAATCTTTACACTCATATTGAATACTAGCTTTTAAATGGAATAGTCCTATTTCAAGATTCTTAGCAAGATTACTCATGAAAAAACCCAAGAACTTTGGAAATATCCCTCATCAGAATTTGTTGTGTCATTGTACAAGTGCCCGAAGCACGAAATACAGGCTTGAAATGAGAAAACTTTTTTAAGCAGTTTGAGAGTGCTAATAATTCTTTTGCATATAATTTATAAGACAGGATTGGATTCATGCCATCACAATGTAGGCATCTAAAATTTAAGGATGGAATTCAGCTGTAAAAGGATGAATGATTAAATGTCCTAGAATGTCTTCCCTGATGTCCAGTTGTGCAAGTCTCATATATCCTGGGGCAGTTCTGCTGTCAGTACTTACATATCTTCGGGTAGCTGAATACCACCTCCAAGTCTGTAGCCTAAAAAAGTCCTCTAGGTTCCCTCTGTCATCAGTGATGAAGGAAAAAATTGTTCAAGGAGTTATTTACTTCAACAACCTTTAATGTTTACTGTCTTCTGAAGATACTTACCTCTTCATGTATCAGAGGGAGTTTAAACTAGAAATTAAATTAGATGCTTAACAAAAGGTAGCTAGGATAAGACTCAGTCTGAGATTAAGACACCTGGTACTCATTTCTTCATGACTATACACTGGAGAGAAAGACTCAGGAATCCTTCTTACCTGCTAAGAGGATCTTTTGCAGTCATGTTACATTCACAACTAAATAGAGGAGACTGCCAGCACAAGACTGGCACTACTTTTCCAAAGAGGAACCCTCCTAAACCACATTAGAATTATTTAAAAATTTAGCCTAATGTTCAGTGTTCCCCATGCACACACATGAATGAGTATATTATTCTCCCCAAAAAGGGTTCACAGATTTTCTCAGAAATCTTATCAAATTCTAAGGGCATTTTTTTCTCTCTGGTTTAGGTATTTCCTAAACAGTTACATATACAATGAGGATGTCACTTTGAACCCCTGCCAGAGTAAGAATTATAACTACTTACAAAGCTTAGCTATATACAGTTTCTTTCAATGAGTGTAATATTTCAGTAGTCTTTATCGCAAATGGCTGCAATGTCAAAACCAGACAATATTAGGTGTGAGAGATTTGGGTCTTGGATATTTGGTCCCCATTTATAAGAGGCAACTGGAAGAAAGGCACAAATCAAATGGCAGCAAACTCAGCTCTTGACATGTCTGCAGAGTGCTACATGATGAGGCCAGAGCATTAAGACTACTGGAATTTTCACTTTAATGATACATAAAATGTTTCGGTTTTGCCTCTACAAGGCAACTGGGAGAAGAATTTACAGGTGGTGACAAGCTTATAAATTCATAATGTACTAGAAATATCACAATTAATTCAATAAATTTTTTTATGAAGTACTTTCTGAATAAAGTGCTAAATTAAATGGGCCCCAAAAGTTCAGTAGAGCTAGTAATGTCACTTATACCAGAAAGGAGGAATGTAAATCTTGTAGCAGTTTACAGATGTTTTTATTTAATATCTCTGATCCAAAAGATCTGACAAGATGAGGCCACCCCAGTGCTCTTCGATGGCAAAGCCCCTAGGGCTTCTACACTTTGCAACAAGTAGGAAATCCTTATTAATCCCTTTAGCATTTGTTGTAATGACATTAATCATGATGAACTGTTCCAGTATTAATTCAGATGTTATATATAATTCCGCAAGAATCCCACTGAAATTTGAACAGAGCAAACCTCATCTAATTGCAGTAGGAAATATAAAATAAGTCAGTGTTCCAATTCTACTGAAAATAACTAATCACAGCTCCTTTCTAAAGCCTAGCCAAGTTAAGTGAATCTGTTAGCCCTTGGAATAGTATTGATTATATTTAGCTTATTTGTGGAAGTCACATTTATGTGGGCTATATTTTGCCTTTCAATTCAGCATCTGGCAATGGATTCTATGAAATAAAGTGTCTGAGTATATAAACATTAGTTCAGACTTGTTATTTTTTATACCAGAATTTATGTCATTATGCATTATGTTTACTGCGTGTGTAATATGCCTAATGTGTACTCGAAAACAATTCCACAAAGCCTGTTTACACTATTGAATCTCTGCATGGGAATACTTAACTCTGGTTTTGAGGAGAAATCTGAAGAACCATAGGGATAGGTCCCATCTGGTCCCATCTTATTTTGTGGGTGGGCAATTTTGTTTGGGTTTTTTTTGTTGTTGTTGCAAAACAGGGCAAAGAAGCCTTTCCATGTGTTACTTATACAGAAAGAATATATACCTTTAGGGTACTCACAACAAAGAATTAAAAAGTTTGATTTTGAAATACACATGCTTGCTTCAGGGCACCTTTTCATAGTAAGACGTTCAGTCTAAACCTTGATTGAGCCATCAGTGGGTAGAGGTAGGAGAAATAGGTAATCATCCCTTTGTTTCTGTTTAGTAACAAGCTGACAGCTTTGCCAAGGAAAGAGAACCATGGCAGCCAACCAAGAGTAATGAGTCTTGTTCCGGAGAACAGGAATCCTTCAGTGAGAAAGAAACAAGGGAAGATTTGTTCTTACTTAACACTCAGGGCACAATATAGCCTTTATAGCTTGATCATGAACTGCTGGCCTCAAATCAAAACATTGTCATTTGCTTCAGTAGATGCAGATCAGATCACTAATTGGGTATAGAGACTGGAGTAGACCAGAACTCTTTCTTGCAAGAGAAAATTACTAAAATATGTTTGTTTTGTAATATAAGAGCAGGTATTCTGCTATTTGAAAATATCACTTAATGGATTCTGAACACTTTAGTAGGACATTTAACGTAATAAATTTGCTTTTTATTCATATAACAAGAAAAGAATGTTAGGCTAATGATTAGGTTCAATGGGTTTTCCACTCTACTGTCAACTTTGCTTGTAATCTTGGGTGAACAATTTATGACTACATGCTTTGAGATATTTAATGCATTAGAGTGCAGAGCATAAGGGTTTATCACTGGGGATTTTACAGTTGCAGACAGGAGAATGCCCCACGCATAACCATTGTGGAATAGCTCTTTGGAAACTAACTAAATGAGGCTGCAGAAAAAAATTCATGAAAAAGAGATGGGAATTATATCTATATGTAGGGATCTGATCATACTCAGGTTCTCTGGCAAGAAAGTAATCTCTGTACTTCAGTAAATTCTCATATGATCCTCACACTAGCATTAGGAGAATCAGCCTTCATTTTTCTCAAAAAGAGGAAAGATAGACTGTCTCATGAAAAAGGAAGATCTACTCAAGCCTTAGTATTTAATTTGTCAGCCAGCACCCCAGGAAAGCTGAGACTCTTGTGCCCAACCAGTCTGTGACCATCCCATTAGAGGGACCCTTCTCTGAGCAGTCCTGTTGCATTGGAGGGTTGTTCAATTGATTTATTCAGGGAAGCACACCAACAGCAGAAAGGAGACTCCTCAGTGGGTCTTCCTCTTTACTTGAGTATGTTTCCTGCTGCCAGCAACTGCCAGAACCCATGAAGGACTCACACTAACACTTTATGTAATGACACTCTTTATTAATATAAATTTGTGACAGGTTAAGGTTTGAGGATTGCCTGTGATAGTATCTGACTGGAAAAACACATCCAAAGACATATACAGACAAGCTCTAATCCCCAGTAAAAGTTTTTTTACTTTTAAGAGTGGATAGAGTGTAGTTCTTATGCAACAGTCATCTCTACAGGGGAGAAGACAGGTTCGGCCTGTCAATTGATCCATGCAGTTACAACAGAGCCTTCCCTAACTTTTACCTCCTTCTCAACTTAATTTTATAGTATTTCTTTATGTGTAGGTGGAGCTTGAGCGACTCTAGTCATACATACCTGTGTTACTGACTGATGTACAATTCTCTCACTTTGTTTTTAAAGATACAATCAAAAAACTATAGAGCACGTGCCCAGGGAGGGGTGGTAATACCTTGGAGTCGGGTAACTTTGGGGTGGAGGTGTGGGATAGATTTACAATCAGGCTGTAATGAACCAAGGAGAGTGATTTCACCTCAGCTGCTGGCTCAGCAGCAGGACATATTCCCCTCTCTCCCCTGGCTGACAGGTGTTATGCAGTTTCTCAGCTGCAAGGTACCATCGAGTTCTCGTCCCTGCAAGGCTTTCAACAGAGCCTGGCTGCAGTGTCTCCACTCTGCTCCACCCTCTGTTCCATCCCTCTTAGCAGGTGCTGTGGTTGCAGACTGTGGCTGTGAGGAATCACCATGGAATAGGTTTTGAGCATGCCAACCACATTCCACCCAGCAAGTAGCAACTGTATTTTACCCTATAATTTCCATACCATTATAACCTCTGTTAGGATGTGAATAAAACTTCTCAGTTTCTCCTATTTTTATCCCAGCCATCTTTCCACACAAACCATAGTAATCAAGAAAGCCTTGTCACTTGAGACAGAATTAGAGCATTAATCTGAGGCATATTCCTGCTCTCCTTGCTTCAGCAAAAGAAAAGGCTGCCCTTCCTTGAGTGAGGAAGCTGGACCAGACATCAATGTAGTGCACTGTCTTCTTTGAATTACTGCCAAGCAACCCAGCAAGTGCTATTCCATTTTCCACTCAAAATTAAATATTCTTTAAGTCAGTGGAAAAGACTGACTATAAAGGCCTCTTTTTATTGTACCACATGGGATATGGGAAAATTAGGTACCTGTCTTTCGTGCTCAGTTATTTATACAACGCATACAACCTCCGATGTAGACACAGACAGAGAGAACTGCACACAAAAATTCCATAATTACTGGGCAGGCCCAATGTTCATGCTCAGAGAAACTCTCTTTCTTTCTTTAAAACAAGCTCAGAAAATTAGTCTAGCTCCTTAAAATCTTGCAAGCAGTCACCTCCTGCTTGGATGAGTATGCAGGAATACATTTAATTTCATGTGCTTCAAGATTTCAGATTTGCTGAATTTGTGAATCTGAAGGTCCAGAAAAAGACCCATTTTTGAGATATTTTAGACTCGTCTTACCTCTGCATTATTAAAGGTGTATGATCATCAAATTTCCTTGGTTTTATTTTGTTACAGATTAAAGGACTATTGTGTCTGACTTCCAAGAACTCCATCTCTTTCCTAAACACTTTGGTGGAGGTATAGTTCTGTTTTCAAACAGAATGGCTGTTAGCTATTTGTACAGCTTCTAGTAAGCCTGGAGAAATTAAAACTCAAAAACAAACAAACAAAAAAACCAAGCAAGCAAGCAAACAGAGAAACAAAAATAAATGTACAGAAAAAAAAACTTTCAAAAAAGTAGCCTTCCTTCCTTCATATTGGAGGAAAACTATTTTTAGGATGAAGAATCATAGAATATTTCAGCCCAAAGAGACCCTGCATTTCTATAGCAGCAGCTATGACATGAAACCATGGATGAAACCGTCTTACATTTGTATTACCAGTCCTACTTTTCAGTCATACCTTCAATATTATGATTTCTCAAGTAAACTAGTGGATTTTATAGCATTAGAAATAAAACAAGTGTAAGCATATGGGGATAATTAATTACAGGGTAATTTTGTAGTTCTTTTCATAAAGGTACTCTCATGGATATAAACCAGGCACCTAATGATAGAGAAGTGAAGAGCCCACTCAAGTGACTCAAAGATGCTCCCAGGCTCTGGGCATCCTGTTGAAATCTCTTCCGTCCCTCCACAAAATTTTCTTGTCCAGGTTTTGTCTCATGCCTTCACCTTTGGCTCATCCTCTTCCCTTATGTAACTGTCACATTAAATCTTTCTTTGTTCCTTTTGTCTCCAAGCTTCATGGTATGGAAAATTTCAGATAAAACCATTAATGCAACACAATCTTTACACTACTTAACATGTAACATCGACAGTGCTTCAAATCTTATGTGTAAAATATACCCTTTCAAAGATTTGAATAGTTTAAGAAAAATTGCAGAAAGGACAGTACAATTTCAGTCTGCTTCTCATTTATTAGGAAAGATTTTCCTGTCTTTTTTCCATAGTTAATCAGTCTGCAGCAGAGCTGCTGAGGAGTGCTGGCAGGTATAAATTTGGCCTGTTAATGCCATATCATCTCTGATGTCTTCTGCTACTTCAGGTTGTCATGCAAGCAATCACCTGAGTTTTCAGATGCCCATTGCTCAGTACTTATGTCCTGATTTACAAGACTGTCAGTCTCCTACAGTTCATTCTGTCTTCTCATTGTTAATGGCAGTAGTAGCAGTGCAGTATGAATCACTTCACAATCATCAGATGAAAAGCTCTTGGGAGCCTACTTCTCATTTGCACTAAGAGACTTTACATTGCTGTGGAAATATGAGGGAGATTTAATGTGGGTGTAAATGACATTTTTGCTTAACTGCAAATCTCTTTTTCATTATCAGTGTCTTGGATAAATGAAAAATATTTGTACATGTAGAATAACACCTCTTTTTATTAGTGCACAGTGTCCTTTGTATAATTGCATTATTGCTATTGAATAACCTTTCTCAGTTCATTTCTTGTTCATGGAGAAATCCTGTTATAATCATGGATCATAGGTACAATGACATCTTCAACAGAATTATTAAAGCAACCACATTCCTCAGGATGATTCTTTCTTCTTCCCTCTCTCATCATGAAGCATATCAAGTAGGAGTAATTTCCACTTGCAATTTCATACAACTGAATATCTAGGAGACTGGATTATCCTTTTTTCTTCACCAATCCAGAGAAAGGAGAGGGGTAATTCCAAAAGGAGATTCATCTGATTGTGTCAAGATATTTGGGATAAATTGCTTCCTAGAAATTTCTAGACTAGACAGCTAGAGAAAACTGGTGCTTACATTTAACAGTAAAGGTTATTGATCTGCCACACACGCAATATGAACAAAAAGATATCTTTGGAGGCAGACAGTGACAACATTCTTTTCTATATTTTTAAAGATTTAATGAACTAGCTTCAGGGAAAAAATGACAATTTTTTCTTAAAAACTTTGAGAAATACTGTTCTTTGCTTTACAAGAAAACTTAGCCATTTTCCTATGCAGCCAAGGTTCTGTGTCAAAGTTATTGACAGTAAAGACAGGTACCTGTGAATGAAACTAGTTGTAGCCTTTACCAAGAAAAGCTTCAGTTTGAACAGTGTGAGATTGAAAGTTTACATATCCTTTGATTAGAAGGAAAGAAATTACAATAAAAAAAATTACCTTCTTCCTCATTCCATGAAATAGAAAAGGTGGAAAAGATTAAAACTGACAAGTATAAAATCTTTAAATACCAAAAAGAATTCTATCAGAGAATTTCCTTACATAGATTATACAGTGACAGATATAAATGGAAATTGAAGAACAACAGATTAGAACAAATCATTTTTCATGCAGAAAATGTATGAAGGAAGACTGCTGTTGCCAGCATACTGACTTGACTGAAGAAGAAAATTCCACTCTAAATCAGGAGCAGTGATATGTTTGTATAATTTTGATATGCTACCTACTCAGAGACCAGGCTGAGCATCTAAATGAAAGAGATTTTTAAAAAAGTTTACTATCTGGAAAACAAACCTAGGAATTTCATCACCTTCCATGAGTCTAGAACACTTTTTGAAAATAATGCTGTTTTCAAGTTCATGTACTTTATAGAAGCCTCACTGATTCTTTTTCTGAATCTAAGCTTTCAGAAATTTATTTTCCACTCTGTTGGTTACAGACAGTTCAACAGGCAAAAATAGAAAAAAATTATAGATACATCAAAAAGAACTTTTATAAAATGGCAGTTGCTCGTGGCTGCTTTGCCCATGTTATTCATTACAAGTATGGCTGAATGGCATTTTGTTGTTTCATATTTAACAGTTTGACAAAAGCAATCATAGGAACTCAGAAACATAATGCATCAGAGCTGGGGATGCTATGAAGTTGGAATTTCCTATAATAAGAGTTTCTGAGATTCTACAAGGACTGGAGAAAGTCTGCTTCATAATCACTTCTATCATTTCATGTGAAATAAGATCTAAGCACACATTACACTTCTCACTGACTCAGTAAACAGTTTGGCACTCTACTGATAAGCAATAGCCTAACTCAAGGCAGTTTCAAAGTAGTGGACCATGTGCTACAACTGTCATTTTGCAGTCCTTCAGTACCTTAAGCCTGTCACTTTACCAATTTCATTCTTTTAAAATAAAGCACTATTAAGGAACAGAATGAGCAATCAGCAGCTAACACTTGCATAACTTACAAGAGGGATAAAGCAGTGCATTGCAATTTATGTGTCTTTTCTGTTTGCAGCAGTAGATATATACCTTCTTACAGGGAAAATATTTTTAAATGCAGTTCTGTACACTCTGTCCTGTACAATGCACACCTGAAATAGAAGTGCTTAATAGGTTATGTTACAATTCACAAAGAAATTTATTTTGCATATGAAATGCTGTGTGCAATCATCCAAAGACTGTGCTTCTAATTAATTCATTTTTTTATCATGATCTTAGCAAAATCAGGTGAAGAGTAAAGGAAGGAGAAGGGAATATTCACATTGTTAATTTCAGACAATTAGAAACATGGGAAATGAAGAACCTGTATTCTATAAACAGTCAGTGGGGAGTGATAGAAGGCCTGATGTTACGCAGTGTTGGACAGTTCAACTGTTCATGCTCTATGGACTCTCAATGTCCTTTGCAAATCTGTTAGGAGCAGTTGTTTCCAAGTTTGTGAAATATTAATTGGAAGTGCTTATTCAGCCTTACTTTGCATATGCACTTTAGTGGAAAATCAAGATTATATTTCAATTGTAAAGTATTTCCACAGAAACTGGAAATAAAAAAGTAGTTTAGTAATTTTCTTTAAGGCTCTCTAGATCTTCTAGTACTAGATAGACAGCATAATGGCTGAGTGAGCTTTTATATGTACTCTCTTAGCACCCCGAGTGCTTGATTCACATTGTCATACAGAATGCTTGGCATTCTGCAGGAAACAAGATTTCTTGCTAGTTCTATTTTTTTGGGCTTTTTCCACACAATCAGCAACTGGGAAATTATCATCAGTGTTAAGACAAATCCTTAACGATCACTGGCTAAGAAAATAAAATTTATTTCTTCCTCTCTTTTTCATCCCTCTCTCTTTTGGGGGGATGGTTGATTCCTCATACCCATAGCATCAGATGTGCATGCCATAACAGGGAGAGCAGATACTGTGTAGATGATTTTCACCCTCTTAGGATCAGTAGCAGCATCTAGTGGGGAATGACTGCGTGCTTTTCAGGAATGATGTGGGGTGGAATAAGAGTTTTGAAAGCAAAATAAACACTTGAGGAAACAAGAGTATGTGGAAGAAAGATCTGGGTGTACAATGAGCAGTGGAGAGAAGACTTGAGTAAAATGAATAATAAAATGGACATAAAGAATGTCTGAATGGACATAAAGAAGAATCAGGCAAGAGAATTAAGGTAAACACTGTTAAAGAAATTAACTATGGAAAATTCTAAGAAGACGGTAAGATTTATTTGTTTCCATGTTTCCACTTCCAGATTCTTTTTTTTCTGATTACCAAGAGACATAAAATGTCTGCTAAGTGATAAATTTCTAGGGTTCTCTGTTCATTGAAGATGGGCTAGAGTCAAGATATTGCATCCAAACAAAAGCCAGATTACAAAAGTTTTCAGTGTAACTCATCTGACCGACGTGAATAGATCAGTATATTGGATGCAGTCATTTCATAACCCAATGGGATTTTCAAATTTACGTTAGGCTTTGAAAATCTCACAAAGCTTTCATTATACCTTTAAATCCCTGAGTATTACAGAAAAAATAAACACTGCTTCTGCCTTTGACAGCTATATGCTACCGAAATTATTCTTCTTTTGATGTAACTACTGCTTAGTCAGTTCTATTTTTTAAGCAAAAGTATAGATTTCCAGTGCTCCTCCCAGACATCAGGTCATTCTATAACCTCTTGAGAGTAACCTATTCTATTTACCAGTCATTGACACTATGACTTAACAAATAAGGCACTTCAGTTCTGTCATGTTATTCTGTTTTTCAAAGCATAGAGAATTACCTTTATTTTAAATTCCTTACACCAGAACTTCAGCTGACAGCATTCAGGTGGGGGCTCCACTGAGGAGTCACTAATTTCTGCTACCTCAGGACGCCAAACAGATGTATTCTAGATGTTTAAATCCACTCAGCTGCATTACTTTAACAAAATCTGGCTTTGACGTGTCCATGTAGTTCACTGAATTGCAAAAAATAACTCATTTTAGGAGTTATTACAGTGTATAGCAAATTCATTTATAATAAACTACTATATCAAATATATCTATATTTAAATATAAATACACACTAGACAAGCACACAGATACATGCAAACACATGCATATAAATAAAAATCACAAAAATTTCCTCTGAAAATAGCACATACATATACACGCTACCATTCAGTCTCTTTTGGATTAATTACTGTTTAAAAGATGATCTATTGCATAAAATTTCTCTTTTTTCTGATTACAAGGTCTGTTAAATGGCTTCTAGATGAGTGAAGAAGAGACATATGTCAAAAAGAAAAGCTTGGGATTCATTTTTCTTGCGTGTATGTGGTTGCCAGGTTCAAACTAGGTGAAGTGTGTTTTAAATAGTTTACCTTAAGCACTAGCATATGAGCTTGCATGAAAATTACCATCCAAAAGGAAAATCCATTTATTGCTAGCCCTGGTAGTATTTGTCACTTTATTCACTTGGGTAGCAAATATGTCACCCAGACTTTCATGTGGAATTAAACCATTGTGCAACCTGACAATAACAAGAATATTTTTAGCAACTCTGGCAGGTATCTGGTACTCCTGTGTCTGTACATTCTTAGTCACAATTCCCATAACAGGTATTTTGAAAATAATCCTTTGATACACTTCTTTCAGACCTTCTTGCTGCTGGATGGACAAACAGCTCTAGGCAGTGAGAGTTGCACACCTCTCTACTGTCCCTGTTATGACACTATAGCAAATTGTTATAATAACTTGCGATAAAGAAGAGCACTATGCAGTAATCTACTTCTACAGTGACAAACTGTAGTGTACTGTGCTGTGTGGTTCATTCCATATCTGAAAGAAAACATTGAAACTTCCTGGTCAAATGTAATTGATGGAAGAGGGTTTTCTGTCATCATGATGGCGAAGGACCTCGAAATTCAATAACTGCCTAAATTTTGTATTTAAGTAATACAAGTGAAGGGAAAATCTGCAAGTGATATTCACTTCTGTATTTCTTTTTCCCAGAGTACTATTTTGAATTTCTCAGGGTTAGCAGCACAAACCAATGAAACTTCAGTTTTGATAAGTTAAAAGGACACAAAAAAAAAGGGCAACTTTCAATATTTTAAAAACTGGACCAAGTAAATCAGAAACATTAGGTCAAAAATGAAAACTTTTTCATGAAAAAAGTATTTGAAAAGTAATTTACGCATCACCATTTTATCAGATGCATCTTTCATAAAGAAAATTTCTTCTATATTGACCATGACCCAACATAAGGCGAAATTTATCATTTGCTTCTCTTATCCACCTGCCAAAGCATCCTCAAGTTTTGGCTGGGACTCTAGAGAGGTATACCTGTACTGCACTTTGTGATTTGGGATATATATGTCACAGAGACAGTGTGTACAGCAGCTTTCACTTATTCCTATTGCATTGTCACCTGACAAGTGCTGAGCAGGCAGAACAGTCAAAAATACATCTTAGAATAGCTTTCCACATGTCCTAAATTGAGGGTAAAAAACAGGAGTTCAAGCTGCCTACAAAGCAAGCATGTAGGTCTTCTGGGAATTAAGGACAGTCTTGGGATTTGAGAATCCCAATAAGTGATATATTAGAGAGAAGAGAAGTTTGAAACAGTCCCAAGCAAATGCGTAAGTATTAAAGAAGACCCAAAATAGGAGACAAAAAGGCACACGACAATCATAGACTGCAGAGAGAGCTGCCAAAGGCAGGGGGAAAAGATCTTAGGAACCTCCCAGCAGGAACTTATTGAGTAAATACCTTGGTGTCCTCAAGACAAAAAGAACGGAGCTAAAGTTAAAGGTCTCTAATTTTAGCAATATCCTAAGGCTAGAAGTGTCAATGTCACCTAATGATCCAGAAACACTGACATGGATACGTGAGTGTTACCTTTCACAAAGGATCAGAGCAATTAGTACAGTGCCTACGTCAAATTCAGAACACTGGAAAATCAAAGTTGCCTCTGGACTTCAGGCAATTTTAAAAGTGCATTACAGATCTCTCCTCAGTGACCTTCAATCAGCAGGGTTACTACAGCCTTTGAGGTTTAAGACCCTGGGTGTCAATTGATGCACATAGATTTGCAACCCTTACAAAGCTCAGCTTTTTTGGGAAGAAAATACAGTGTTTCTTTTCCCTTCTATCCTCAAGTTCTGTAGCACTTCGAATAAACTGATGAAATATTAAATACCACACCACTCATACAAGATAGGGATACACTATCTCTTGTCTGCTGTTCCAGAATCTCTACTACAAGGGTGTGGGAAATGCAGTCTGTAAGGCGATTGTTGACTATTTCCTCAAGTTAGCTGGCCTTGCTACAGCAGTACAGAGTTCAGGGCAGGCTAACATGTAATACTTAGACCAGCTTTGCAGAAGGATTTTGCAGCCCACAGTAAATTCCAGGCTGTTGCCAACACACTGCTGCCAGTAAAAAGAGAAAGTTAGAGTAACATGATCTGTACCCACACCTTGATCTATGCTGCAGGTTCATCACAGGGCTCCCAGACTCAAAGCCTGGAATGTCAATAGGCTTTTACTTCGGAGGTCATTTTTGATGGCTTAAGATTTCACCATCAGAATCCAAACACAACTGACTTCAAGGAGACTAACGTTCCTACAGGGGTTTCTTAGCTCATTTGCAGAACCTCAGCCAGTCATTTCGATCAATAAGGTGTGTCCAGTGTGCAAAAGGAATTGGCTTCTTCCTATGCCTGTTTAACGGACCAAAAAATAAAAAAAGGAGTCCTAAGGTTATCAGTTTAGGCTTATAAAACCATTTAGATGGTCAAGTTGAGTGAAATTAATTCTGACAGGTACAGGTGCTTAAGGAGGATTTAAGGCATATACGCGTGTAACAAGTGGATTGCCCAAAACCGGTGTCTCACTCATCTCAGACATGAGCATTTTTGGGACAAGAATGAGAGACACCTGAAGAAACAGCAATGTCTCAGGGAAGTCAGTCTATTCAGCCTACTCTGATGAAAAAGTAAAAGGGTTGATGGTCTCATGTTACCTGGAAGCTCCTCTTAACCTCAGCAGGCTTCACAAGTTGCACTGGCCAAGGCAATCATCTCCAGAAGCCACCTTTTCAGTGCACGGAAATTTGTGAAAAAGAGGCACGTCGACACTTATTTCTTCCTGCATCCGATAGACCATCATGGTTTGAATGGGAACCTACATATCAGCAAATTAAGTTTTTCAATTCATAAAGTTTCCTTTGCATATTTAGCTTTCGGCACTTAAATCACTTTTGAACATGGATATTAACTCGTGAGTAACACTGAACCTTTAGAAATCCAGATGTTTTTTAAGGACTGTACTTAGAGTGAGAAGGAAGTACGGTAGACTAGATATGTGAGGCATTCAGTATCTTCTGCATTCATAAGTATTATAAACTGTATAATATCCATAAAAACTGATGAGGCATGTATACATGAGGAATACCTATGCTTGCAAGATGAAGGTGACATTTTCCAAACTAAACTACTTTAATAAATTAGTGTTCACAGAATTTATAAAATTACTTCCAAATGGGGAATGGGCATCTCCTGTCAAGATACTGGCCTTGTTCAAGGAAACAGTAGGTTTATGCACTGTGCTTGTGACTACACTGTAGTAAGCAGGCATAACACCATCAGAAAATTAGATCTTGACATTCCCCTTCAAAACAGACCCGATTATTTTCTCTGATGGATTTGTAGCTAAGTGCTCAGTACACTGCTGAATCGTGCCCAGCCTGGGATTTCATTTTGAGTAGATTATGAATAACTGTTATTAACGCCCCCCTGTCCTACATAATATCCCACTTGGGGTTTTTAGACACAGGATTTTTTTTCAGGTATGAAAAAACTGACAAAGTCTGCCCAAAAATCAAGACATTTCTTTAGTGTGCGCCAGCATTTCTGTCGTCTGCCTCACTTTCATTTGGGAGAGGGCAGAGGTTCCAATGTAAAGGTGCTTTTCTGTCTACAACTGCTCTTAAACTATAGGCACAGGCTTGATTTAATTTGCTGTTAGTGCTGCTTTGTAGCTCCATAAATGTTAAAACATGACTATATTTTTCATTGCAAACACAGGCAGTAAATTGACACACTAATACACAGCTTTGAATGAACATTTTCCAATGCTTATTTGCCTTTTCAAACTCTGAAGATATATTATCCTGTTGGAAAATATTTGAAGACTAACAGTTCTGGACATAGCACAGGTCCTCTAGAAAGAAAACCATATAAACAACAACCACAAAATGGAATTAAAAAGCAGATAATTTCTAATTCATTTTTACAGATTAAGAATATCTAGAGTATTTCTTAGAAAACCCCAACAATTGCAGAGTGACATTTACACAAAGCAACTCCTTCTTTGGGCAATAAAGGTTAGGCTATCATTATCAGAAGACATTCTGCTAAAGTACTAAATAACAAATGCATCATTTTCTGAAATTTAGATTCAGTTGCTGCATGGTGGTATTTACTCATTCTTAAAGTATCCATGCAAATATCCACTGCAGCTCTGAATATCAGAAATATGTGCGTAGGTGTGGCTACTCCGAGAATCATGAGCACAAAGCAAAACACATATTCATGCTTAGATCTACTGCTTACTTTAGCAATACTAGTTATTTTTATGTGGACCAAGTTCTCATTTCCACAAATTACACTCCAAGATATCACTTAATGAAAAGGGTTTAACATGGTATTTGAGCAATACAGGAGGCATGTTAAAGTAATCTGCCCAGTAAAGAAGATATGGATACGGCTAGCAAAATTTTTTATGCCTTTATTTCAACATCCATGTTGGTTTCATAGAAGGTCTGATATCTTAACCCTAGAATTTAATTCTGCTTTCATAATTTTGAATACCATGCCTATGTATCCAACTTCTAGGTCCTTCTGGAATTGCTAAAAAATGTTCCAGGTTATTCTTGCGTTTTACACGGACCTCTTTTTTACTTTATGGTTTAGTAGGGAACAGAAATGTGACAGAGTGGGAAAACAAAAACAAACAAACAATAAAAAAACCTCCAATCTTCTAACAGCATAATTTAGGGTTTTATTGAGAAAGTATTGCCAAAAGGCTATGTCACCCTTTTCCACTATTACAGAAGTGTAATACAAAAATATAAGAATACAGTGTTCACGCAAAGATCAGAAAAAGCAACTGGAAAAGGGAACAGTGACAAAAACAGCAGCAGCAGCCAAATAAACCGGAAATGCCAGCCAAATAAGGTAGAGTCAGGTGCAATGATTTCACTTTGCAAGTGTTAAAAGACAGTCTATTTTTTTCCCCCTAAGTGGTTCAAGAAATGCAGCATACTTTTTTTTCTCTTACCCATCATCCCTTGAAATCAGAAGAGTCCTGACCTAAAACACAGATTAAAATGTTTTCAGACAAAATCACGGTTCCAACTAGGCATGTTTCACGACTCCTTAACTTGCTAGTACATTTCTGGAGTGACTTGGAACATCCTTTCATGTATCAATCTCCTTGAAGTAGTCCTTAGGGCTTAAAAGTGCCACCTAGGGCCAACTACAATGTGTTCAAGCAAGACTTGGTTAAAAAGAGTTTATTCAGAAAGTAAGAGAAAGCAGCAATTGAAATGAAATGTACCAAACAGCCGGCAGGCTGCCAAATGTCAGTGTATAACTAAATCTTCCTCTCCTTCCCAACTAAGGACAGAAAATGTAGTTAGACAGGCCATAGTGATGGGTTGAAAAAGAGGCTAAAAAGTATTAATGTTCTGTTTTTCCCATTGGCAATACATTTGTCCGAAGTAGGGTCAGGGGGCTAAAGTCCACCTTCCAAATTAAAAGGAGGAAAGGAGTTGTTTTGCTATAAGTTAGAACAGTTTAGCCTGACCCTAGGTGAGACAGAAGGCGATTTTCACCTCTTGAAGAAGGTCAATTGCATTTGCCAAGGCACAGCAGATCGTGAATAGGACTTTAATTGTCATGCAGTATGACCTTCCCCGAGAACAGGAGAGAATCATGCTGTTTAAGGATATTTGCAAAGACCAGAAACAAAAAATGTAAGCTTTCAAGCACATCTTTGGCTGAAAAAAGGACATTTGCAAGATTAATATTCTGCTGAATGATGTAGCATTGAGTGATTCTAGAAACTAGGCTTAAAAACCCAAGGCTTGTGCAGTTTAGGGACTACAAAAGATTCCTGCCACATCTAGTAGTCCAAGCCAGCAGCTCCCAGGGTTTCTTTAGTTCAAGGGATTTATTTTTTCTCATCATTCAGGTAGGAAAAAACAGAGAATAAATTGAGTAGAAAACATCTAGAAGAAACATCTCTGACTGAAGACACATAGGGCTGATGTATCAGGTTCATATTGCCCTTCATAATATAGGGAAGAGGAATTTGTTGGAAAAAAAAAAGACATTTTCACAGAAGCCTCTGAATAGTTCAGAGGCTCTAGCTATTGTTAGCTGTGTATGGATCCCCAGCAGGGCTGTTGCAACTGACTTAAAGGAAAGAAGTTTATGGCTGGTGGACTAGTCCTTATCAAAGCTGAAAACATGGAAGGTGAGGAAATATCTTTAAGAGATTCTCTTTTTTCCATGTAAATATTGACATTTTCTATATAAAGAATGAGCATTGAAGATGGAAAATTGCACTGTATTTTAAATATCACATTTGAATTTCTTGCACCCAGTTTTACCTGTGTATTTCTACTTATTTATTTGAAACTCCACAACCAAGAGGAATATGTCCTTTTCCTGGAGGAAGACACTTAACAAATTAAAGAAAAAGTTTATAAAACTTTCCCCTATTCTTCATTAAAGCCAGCTTGCTATACAAAGGCACGTATTCCCCACTGTACACATGGAAAGACAGCTGACTTAATCCATTGAGCTCTGTATCTCTTTGTTGTTGTTTGTAGAACTAAGTCCTCACTGTATATTGAATTCTTCAGTAAATGGGGCCACCAGTTTACTATCAGATTTAAAGTGAGCTTGTTGTGCTTTCCCTGAAGCATTAGAAACTGTTGGTTTCTGATATTAATCCAGTATCTGTTCACCCCAGGTTCCCAGTCTAAAGTTCTTTTCAATAGAAACAAATTGAAGCCTTCAAGATGGGGATACTTCAGCTGAGAAATGTCAAAACTGTGACCTCATAATTCAGCAGTGCCAAGGGACAGCCTAGAATCAATGATTACTCTCTGGTCGATAGGTGGGACATGAAGGTCACCCAAGGACAGAGACAACCAAGTCTCCAAGGCTGGAGAGCAGCTCTGTGGAAAGGGAGCTGGGGGTCCTGCAAGTTGAGTAAGCAGTGCCCTGGCAGCCAGGAGGGCCAACCCTGTCCTGGGGGGCATCAGGCACAGCATCGCCAGCTGGGCAAGGGAGGAGATTGTCCCATTCTGCTCTGCACTGGGGCGGCCTCACCTCGAGTTCTGGGGGCAGTTTTGGGTGCCACAGTGTAAGGAAGATCAAACTATTAGAGAGTATCTAAAGGAGGGCAGCAAAAATGTTGAAGGGTTTGGAGAGGAAGCCGTATGAGAAGCAGCTGTGGTAACTTGGTTTGTTCAGCCTGGAGAGGAGGAGACTGAGGGGAAACTTGTGGTCTTTAACATCCTCACAGGAGAAGCGGAAGGCCAGGTACGGATCTCTTCACTCTCATGACCAGTGACAGGACTTGAGAGAATGGCATGAAGCTGAGTTGGGGGAGGGGTAGGTTGGATATCAGGAAAAGGTTTTTCACCCAGAGGGTGGCTGGGCACTGGAATGGGCTCCCCAGGGAAGTGGTCACAGCACCAAGCCTGACAGAGTTGAAGAAGCATTTGGACAACACTCTCAGACACATGGTGTGACTCTTGGGATGTCCTGTGGATGACCAGGAGTTGGACTTGATGATTCTGAGAAGTCGTCAGAATCATCAGAGTCATCACAGTTATTAATGCCTTCCAACTCACCATATTCTATGATTTAAGTCCTAACAAAATTGAAACCACTTTGGTACAGGATATGAAAAAGGTTTAAGACATGAGTGAGTACACAAAGAGGTCACAATACAGAAAAAAAGAAAAAGCTCACCAGATCAAGTAGATACAATGAAGTAAATAAGTAAAAATTAGAAGAATAAAACCACAGATGACTGTGGGAAGGCTTCTGATGACACTGCTGACACTATGAGTAGGAAGCAGCGAACAACAGGATGGTGGGTGATGAAAGATGGGCAGAGAAAAGATGGGAACACAAAAGGAAGGTTTCCTGACCTAATGTTTGAGGAAATTTTTAGACCTAGAAATGGAAACAAAGCAGGAGCATTGCTCAAAAACAGGGAGCATGAAATATAAAGTCTGACATGGATACTCATAATTAACAATCTAACTGCTCTTGTTTGTTAGAATCATGAAAATGTGCCGTGGGGAAAATTTTTAGCAGGACTTTTTAACATTAAACTTTATCCATACGCCACAGTTATTTCTGCACAGCTAGGCAGTTACACTTCCTTTTCCTCTTTTTTTTTTCCTTTTTTATCTTTTCTGTGCTGCCTTCCAGCTGCATTTTTTCTCACAAGCATATCACAACCCATTTATGCATTGAGGCTTATGGATATGATGGCTTGATATTCCCTCTGTAAAAAAGCAAAGGCATCAGTACAGTTATATACAATGCAGAGCAGCATCTTCAGCTTCAGCCTACTCTTCTTGTCTCTTGTCTTTCTGGTGCACCTCTGTCACCTGCTATGTAAGTCATGCAGTCAGTTCTTTAAAACAAGTACTTCACCTACAGAGGTAAAACGGTGAAAATGTCCTATATGGAAAAAAGTGCATTAGCCCAAGAGCCATCACAGCCAAACAACTAACACAGTGCAGAAGAACTTAAGTCAGTAAGTGTCTTTGAACCTTTAGTTCTTCATGCAAGAGACTACCCAATGGAAGTCTAACCCTGCTGTGGAGGAAGGTAGACTGGTGTAACTGCTGTCCTTGGACAGAGAGATACGCGGTCAGCAGGGAACTTACAGACCTCAGCTGTCAAACTTTACTGGGTCTGTCAGACAAAGAAAAGATTCCTAAGCAAGAGCCTCACTTGCAGATTTAGGATTTCAGGTTTGTTCTAATTAGTGGTAATCTACAGCACCTGTAGTGTGTGGTGTATCTTTGTTAAGACTTTCTCTGTGAGTCTGTGGCAGTTGCTGTTTCCTTTTTGTCCTTTTTAAGTATTAAGTTCCATTTCTTCAAGCTCACCCAAACCTACAGGTAAGCTAGCACATATGATTTACACGTACATATAACATTTCTGCACTCAATAAAAAGAAGTGTAGGTCACTTTTAACATTTTAACATTAGTATCAAATATACGCTGATTGATACAAGTTTCCAAAATGATGATTCATTTTTCAGGTTTTACTTTGGTCTTCTTTTTCCTTCAATCCCACAGCCTGAGAGACAGCCTCTAACACAGAAATGAACATTATGCAGCATGCAGCACAGTCATCACCATGTTTATGCAAACAATAATGGTATGAGGTGACAGAAATAAGCATGAGGAGACAGGAAGAGATAAGAAAAGAACAAAGACTCCCTGTGTTTCACTCTATGCTCATCCCATATACTAGAAATTTTTTGGTTTCTGCTTTTGAAATTTCCCTCAAGGTGAATATATATTAGTGAACAAGAAAGCAATTGATACTAATAAATATTAATAAACAATGCCAGGATAGAGATTATGAAAAATAATTATATTTTAGTTCTCTAAATAGAAATAGAACAAGTCCATCACTTGTTTCAATGAGGACAACTTGCCAGCCAAGATACCCGTGACTAAAACTTATCTTCTCTAGTACATCATAATGTTAGTGCAATGTTCTACTAGAGAGACTGAAAAAATTAATCTACTTTTGATTTATTTCATTAAAGGCCATATTCAGTGTACCTCTTCCTCTAGTGATAACTTCTGTCTAATATATATACCTTATTTTTATCATCTTCTATTACTAGGATAAACACCAGCTTGTCCACTGACTAAAACTGTCCATGTGAACTCTCACTCTTTGTATATCTCAATTAATTTTGCTGCTCGTAAAATGTAATTTAATCCTTATTTTTCCACAGCCAGCAGTTCCTCATTTTTCTCCATATATCTTGGTGACTCTTCCATGGTTTTTTTCTTATTGGAATCAAACAAAAATTCATTGATTTCTTGAGAAGAGGATACAACAGTTTTTGCACAGATTAGGGGCACCTGCTAAGACACATACAACTCCTTTCATAATATTCGTTATCTCTTTTAAAGTCTCAGATGGCAGAAAAAACACATGAGCTATTATTTTTATTTCTGAGTATTTGGGAGGCACTCATGCACTACAGTGCAGAGAACTACTTAAGTACCTGGGCATAGAGATGATCCCATCAGCCTCTCCAACAATTCAAGCCTCTCCCCTGGTGACAAATAACACCACCAGTTAAGAACAGCATATAAAAATGAGATTTATTCTTTCCTCTATGATCATGATTAAAGTAGAAGGGTATTTTTTCCTAAGACTATTAGTTGTATCCTCTTGCCGGCAAGTCACATCTCTGAAGCAATTACTTATTGACATATAAGTCTAAATCCTAAGTATACCTTCTATTCATACCCTCTGTGACCCTCCAGCAGCCTGCAGACTGCTACTGTGTATTAAGAAACTCTGAGTCTGAACAGAGGAAATAAGTAAGTTCTTCTCTCCTTTATCCCCTGTACAATGATGTTTTTCTCTCTGTTGAAAGGTCTCTGCTACATCTCAAAGCTGCATGCCTCATCCATCTCAAAAGGATTAATTTTCCTTTAAGAAGGTAGATCAAATACCTAGATGACTTTTTCTTAAGTTTTGCTTTTTTTTAAAAAATAAAATGCTTATGTGCAGATTTTTTTTTCCTGGAAATGAAATTTCCTAGGATCACGAAGCATATTAGTGATGCCATGATGATTTTTTTGCTTTTTCTTTTATACCCCTTTTATATACTCTTTTATATAGCTTTTAATTATTCTTAGTGCTTTTAGCCCGCATAGTTACAATTCTTTAAGTTTGATAACTTCCCTTAGACCAAAATATTCCATTAAGCCAAGAGACCAAACCTTCTGGAAGCCCCAGACACCAAGGTCCTCTCCAGAACACATTCTGTAAACAAAGATAGGCCCATCCAGGGGGAAGGTTCCCTGGATGAGGGGTTCGCTCGAGCCTCTCACTGGGGAACCTTTGATAGATCTGCTGATTTGCAAGGCCTGTATTTGTATACTTGATCTGTCGTGTGTGTGTGCACTTTTGGGGTGCATTTCGATGTGCATTTCGGGGCACCTGAGGTTCCTTAAATAAATACCAAGGTAAAACGCTTTTTCCCCTCTTAACTGTGTTTAGGTCTTAATTTAAGACCAGGGAAAGGCATCATTAGAAAAAATGAAAGGTAAAAACCAAAAAATGTTTCAAAGATATAATGTAGCATCCCATTTAACTGAGAAAATGTCACGACGGAACTGCTGGTGTTCACACGACAAGATAAAATCTGAGGATATTTAAGAAAGAAGAAAAGCTCTGAAATACTGCAGAAATTACTCATCTTCTCTCATCCTCTCTTGATCTTCTGTACAACAACCACTGAAAGTTTGGGACAGGATCCAAATGGTGGCATTCCCCTGAGGGAGATAGGACAGCAGGATTTCTACAAAAAAATTGAATTACTGATTTAAAAATTGCTAACTATAACAGGAATTTAAAAAAAAAAGAGTGTTCCCAATAGCGTTTCAGAAAAAATATTCAGAGGAGCAATGAATATGCACAACATTTTGGAGGAAATGGCTGAGCCAGCAAACCCCAGCATACACTGCTTCACAGCAAATGGATTCCAGAGACTGCCGTGCTTTTTGCATTCATTCAGTGACAGATCGGTCTAGAGAATGGTAGCATCTGGATGAGGGCAGATGGCTAAACCGTCAAATAATGACATTTTACAGAATTTCAGCAGTCTAAGCTCAATATGGTTCCAATCCCAAAGGCAGACAGGTAAACAATGATGCAGAAGTTATAGCACTAGCACATAAGATTATTGATTATAATTATTCTATGGGAAAGAATTCTTCTCAGAAGATTAGGCTGACAGGAAGACTGAGAGTTCTCTCAGAAAGAATTAGGTGACATCTCCCTTGTTTTGTTCATCCATCTATTTTGCTACATTTTCACCATAAATGACTTCCTGTGATGTGCTAAAACTACTTAAACTTTTCAGGGTAAATATGTTCAAATCCACCACTTTTCTGCAATTCATCTTTCACTGCTAAATTTTTTATTGTGTTTCAGAAATTCACCACTGAGTCAGGGACAGCCATTGAGAGAAATTTTTGCTCTTACAACCAGAATGCACTGGGATCCAAAAATCTTGTTTTTATTGTTCAGAGGAGAAAAATCATTCACAAAAATACCAGAAGATAGTGGCTGATCCAGGGGAGAGAAAGTAAAACATCTTTCCACTCAGTTGAACTTCCATAGAAGCAAAATTTAAAGTTTTGAATAGCCCCACCTAAATCTGTGTAAAATCAAACTTCTGTAAAGAGCAAGGAAAAAGCCCCCTCCCTTTTTTTCTTGGTGGTAACTGACATGTCTTTTGGAAGTGAAGTCACAAAATGGACAAGTTAAGAGAGGATTCTGCCATTTTATGTTGGAATTTCTGTTCCTTTTTCAGAGACGTTGCAGTGAGGTACCTTAGCAATGAAGAGTGAACCATAACCTGTAGTTCATGGCGTCATTCTTGAAGAGTAAGTGAAGAGCCAGAGATGAAATTTTTACGTCTGTCAACAAACAGACACCATTAGCTATGCAGTTACGTGAGTGACAGTGAAGCCTTCCAGAAGAGACTGAAAGGTTCTTCTTTCTCTGTGGCCCTTTCTCCTTTGCTTAATATGCACTTGTTCCCCAGCCCATTATATACTGGAATGCGTAGTTTTGGAGATTGCCAGTCTGTCACCCGCCTTGTTAAACATATGGTTACCATGCTCATACAAGCCCTTCCCCTGAGAATGGGCAGAGACCGTGAAGGGGAGAAATGCAGGCAGACAGACAGGCCTATCAAAAGAGAAAGGGCTGGAGGAGAGGGAAAGAAAAGAGCTATTCTGCTGGAAATATTAACAATATTACAAATATAAAGTTTTCATCTGCTTTTCATTAAATTCCTATACATAAATCCCTGTGCTTTACAGTGCTTGACAGATGTGATAAAATTACATGGATGGTGTGAATCAGCTGAAATTCAATGTAAATAAAATCAAAGTAATACTGATCGACAAGAGAAAGACTTTAAAAGACTAAGTAAAGGTATCTGTTTTTTTAAAATTGTATCTTATTGTTGGTATGGCTCTTAATGTGCATTTCATACTAGATTCACTTTTTTCTGAGTTCATACTAGGCAACAGTAACTCAGAAGCTATTACTATTCCTCTCAGATACTTCTCCCATTTTTATTGACACAGTGAAAATACTGAGGATATCTTTAGGGAAGATCATTCTGCTTGGATATATCACAGTAATATCCATAGCTTTGCCATCTGCAGAACAGAATTACCTAACCTTGGTGTGTGTTGGCCACGGTAGCTGAATGATATCAATGCATGTATCAATGCATATGCTATTAATTATGTAATAGTTTAGAGACAGTGTGCTAGCTGTGAATTAAGTTACAATAAACAATGAGGGATCTTTTTTCCCTTCACAGTTAAGTTTTCGTTCTTGACACACGGACTATAACTTCCAATGCTAGAGCCACAGTTTTCTCAAGAAAACTCTATTTCTTAGGAATTTCACTTTATCAGTAGAATCGCTATTGTCTAAAATGGGACTTGGACTTCCAGATTTACTTTGATAGCACTGATAACCAGAGGGCAGATGCTTGAGTGACACAACTCTACCTCAGCTGTATACAATGGAGCAAGCCCCCATCTGTCTGGCTTTTGCAACAGGGAATCAGGTTTATTTTTCAGGTACACAAATTCAGATTTGGCTGTCTATAAATGATGGATTTGAGTTATTTGTTTCTTCAAAAGAATTAGGGTAAGGTTCTATAGCATATATCCAGCATATATCCATATATGACCTTGCTCGTATTAATAATGAGTCATTCGGTGAGCATAGTATTTCTGGCATGGAGTGCATGCATGTTTTAACCAAGATAGTAATGGTAACGGAATCTGCCTGATACAGTATCACGGATTTTGAGAAGAGTTGTACTGGCTATTCATGGAAGAGCCATTGCACTCGCTGCCAGACATGTCCATAGCGTGTTTGTTCTCATAAGGACTTTTAATATTGATTACAGAATCTTCTGTCTCCTGTGGTGAGCACTAAAATTTCAAAGCCATCACGCCAAGCCTAAATTCTGAAGTAACATTGATCATGCTTTATATGCTCTGTGTATAATCACACTCGTAAGATAATGTTGCGGCTTGTTTCACATTTTACTGATTTTCTTAGTCTAAAATCTCCATATTTTGTTTCTTATTTCTAAATTAATTTACAACCTCCATTTAGGAAAGGTAAATAAGCAATTTCTTTCTTACAGACCAAAAGAAAATAACAGTGACAAAGAAACCAAAGAGTGATTTAATACATCCCCTTGCCAAAAAAAGAGTAAACTATAGCTGAAGTACTAAACACTACCATTTGTCTAAACTTTTGTTAAAGCCTTGCATGACAGAAATTACACAACCTGCCTTGGGTAATATATTTCTACAGTCAACTACCCTTACTCCTTTTACCTGTCCTAAATGTCACTAGCTGCAATTTAAGCCCTCATGGACCTCTTATTTCTATTAGAAGTAGGATTCAACTATCTCTGTAGAGAGACCTAATCATGAATCAGCTTTAAAATCCCTTGCAGACTACAAAGGAATTGAAAATAAAAACATATACATACAATGGATATAGGTCCTGCATGTCCATGGTTTCACACAGCAAACCAGGGACGAACACCATGGTAGTCAGCAGCAGAGTAACTTATTTTCTAAGTTACTTTTCCTTAAAATAGAAAGAGATTAATCTGCTCGTGTATAAATATTTAAGTAAATAAACTGTCATCAACTCAGCAATCAAACTGTGAAAATGTGAAGGTGGGATGAATCCAAAACTACACAGCCATAAGCTAATTCATATTCATAATCTAAAACTTTTCATATTTAAAAGGATTTGGAATATATAAATGTCCCAGGGAAAAAAAAATAAGAGAAATATATGCTCAATAAGGATACCAGTCTGTAACATCACAGCAACTTGCTAACGGAAGCATGTATTTTGGGGAATTTTGATGAGGCAGCTAAGTTAGTTATACACGGCACTGAATAATGATACAACCATATTAAGGTACAAAAATAGGAAAACCTTATGAGATCTAGCTTCTGCGTACCAACAACACTACACAAAGGAATCAAATCAAGTTGCAGTTGAAACTTCAAATTTGAAAATTCTCCTAACAAAGGAAATCTTGCTGCCATGACACACTGTATTAGCTCTGTGTGTGAACTTATGGCTTCTCTCTTGGTGTACTACACTGTGAAGGAGATCTGATACATTAAAATGTTACTAGAAACTTGTTTAAGCTCTCAAACTTCACTTGAAGTGTCTAGTTCAGAGCAAGCTGAATTGCACATAATTATTGTTATAAAAAGCTAAGGACAAATAAAAGCAACAAGGGTAGTTGATTGTAGAAATATTACCTAAGGCAGTTTGTGAAATTCCTATCATCATGCAGGGCTTTAACAAAAGTTTAGACAAATGGTAGTGTTTATTACTTCAGCTATAGTTTACTCTCTTTTTTGGCAAGGAGATGAGTCTAGATCTCATGCCTCGGGGCACAGGAGTGGATCACCTCCCATCTGGATGGGCCTTTTCCCACAATGTACGTCACTATGAGGTCAGCAGAGTACAGTGAAGTGAATTTTACTTGCCCCCAGTCACTTAATGGACAGTTGCCAGATGCAGGAGGCTGGTTTGGAAGATACAGTGGTCCACAAAGCAGCTGTAACAAACACATCAGGTGAAAAAGTCTACTAAAAATATCAAGTAAAGAATTATTTTTTTATCATATGTGATAAAACAAATAGAAGTTATGTTCATTATCAGAAAACCCTAACAGCAAATCTAATTTCTTCAATTAATTTATTGAATGAGTACTGCTAAAGCCTGGGTGAGCAAAGAAGTCTGAATTGCTGGAAGGGGAGACAAGGGGAAGTTACTGATTTAACTGAAACACTGTGCAGAACCTATATGAAGATGTAAATTAAGGACAATGCTTCATTAATAAGAATTATTTATTCTAATTCAGTATCTTTGTAAGAATGAGAAACAAAAGAAGTTATGCATTTTAGTAATATCTGTCTTTAGACAAGGTGCGTTTATCAAAACAAATACATTAAGAGGATTTAAAGGAATGTAAAAATGTTAAATACTTTATATGGGTGGGGACTGCTTAAAGCCACTGGGTTTGAGGCTTGGAGTAACTGTATACTGCTTGCAAAAAAAGAAGAATTTTTAAAAGAGGATAAAAAATGCTGACAGAAAAAAAAAAAAGACCAGATGAACAAAGAAGACAGTAGAATTTAAAACACAGCCTGTGGGGAAAAAAGTCAAAATAAGGGAAATAGAAAAAAAAAAAGGCGCATAAGATTTGGAAAGTTAAATTTAAAACCACCACACAACAATCGAGACAAAATGATGGAAACTCCAGGCAGAGATATAAAACTAATAATAAATATTTTCCTTAAACATGTTTAAAACAGAAAGCTTGTCAGTAAGATGATAGATGTGGTCAAGGGGCAAAGAGTCCCCAAGGAAGGCAAAGTTGTAGCAAAAATACTAAATAAATTCCTAGTACTTATCTTCCTGTTAGAGAGTAACCTATATTTGGGGGATACTATACTGAACTTAAACATCAATAGGAGAAGTTTAAGAAGAGAGTGGTGAAATAAACAGTAACAAATTTTTGAGAACGATGGCATGATGAAGCCAAGCTCTAAAAGAATACCATATTGGTGAATTATAAACTCTGCTTGCAAGTTAAAATTAAAACTGACTTGCTACCAAAGGAATAAAAAATGCCGTAAGGATGAATGTGTGAATCTTCATACCAGTCTGAATTCTTTAGTTAGCAAATTTGTTGAAATTAATATGAAGAATAAGTGAGTAGACATATGGATAAATGTGATATAATTGTGAACTCGGAGCACAGCTCCTGCAGCAGTAAGCTATGCTTCACAAATTATTAATCACATTAAGAAGGATTTCCCAATATTTTAGGACAGCATTGCCAGAGATCCAACCCTAAATCTCATAATCCTGAGTAAACAGCTGAGTTCAGCAGTGGGTGGAGACAGGAAGTTGCCTTTCAGAAGCACAAATTAGCCCACGTGCAGAGTAATGCTGGTGCACTTAATGAGTCTCATAATGGGGTGAGAAGCTACTCAGCAAAAGCTTGAGGTGGTCAGCATCGTATTTTATTGGCCATTGTAAACAAGATATCTGTGAAATCAGGACAGCGGTCAGTAAATACAGCAAGACACTATGAATGCCTCTTGTTCAGGGACATACACACAGGCAAACAGAAGCACTAAGTTGTGTAAAGTCCATGAAAACCACACAAGCAATCTTAACCACTTGACTCAATCACAGTGGCAGGATGTGGCCCCTCAGAGAAGCTTTTCAAGAGATCCTTGCATGAAACACACTGTCATTATAGACAAGTCTGTTACGGGCTACATCAGTCTTACCTGACTGAGCTAATGTAAGAAATTCAGGATGTCAGAAGATTATCATGCTAGGAAGCCTTTAGAATCACAGCAGAGAGCAAGGGGGCGTCTAGTGCCTCAGCTGTCCATCAAATAATAAGCTGTTTGTTTTTTCCAACAGTCAAACTCATTTTCTACTTCTGCATTGAACAAAGGCAGGGCTGCTCAGTAGGGTGTGCAAAGACCCACCACATAGCCCAAACACATCCATGGAAAACTATTTCATCAGATCTAGAGGAAGTTTCAGAAACTCCCTTTATCTGGTGATTAAACAGCTCAGATTAAAAGGAAAGATAGCTGCTCCTTAACAAAAAAAAATAAAAACAAAAAAACCAACTAGGCTTCCATTTTTTTTGTTTGCTCTCTTCTTCAATGTTTGGTGAATTTCTGTGCATTAAATTGACAAAGCAGAGAAAAATTGTGATGATACACCAGTGGTCAACAAGCCATCCTTTAAAGAAAAACACTGCTGATAAGACAAACAACTTGTGATGTACTTAATTACAATATTTCATACTCATTTAGCCATCTCCACATCAGAGGACTAACAAAGTGGATTTCAAGCAGGAAGAAAGACTCCTTCCCACAAGCCCAGAGGGCTAATTATAAAATAGCAACGTACTTTTTTTTTTGGTAGCATTTTTTTTTCCAGTACAATTTATTGAGCTCATTACCAAGCTGCTTATGAAGTGATTTGAAATGAGGCAACATTAAAGCATTCTGAAAATCCCTTGTACTTAGTCATCTTGACACTTTGTTTGAACTTGAAGCATTAATATGAAATAACTGCAGCAGCCCCATATTTCTGATTCTATTGTTTGACAGTGCATTTAAAAGCTAAAAGATGATATGATCAAGAACTTTTAATCAGCACAGTAATTTGTAGGAGTGTCTCAAGTATTCATAACTTTGAAAGACCAAAGAGACACAAATGTAAGAAACAAGACAGGTATAGAACATGTCAGACTAGAATAACACAGCAATGTGAAACCAGGAGTACAAGCACTGCTCGAACTGAGAGGGTTTTTATTGCTTTTTACAGGCAAGACTGAAAATTGAAAGATACACATCAAAGCCGCTAAAAAACTCCACACATTGTACCTTATTAGCCTGATTTTACCTTCTGAAATCGTATTATATAATATGCATCACCAGATTAACCTACTTGGGGTCAGCAGAAGGGCCATCATAAATATATTTGAAGTGAAACCTGTGAAGGTTTTCAAAGTGGTAAAAAAATTTATAGAGAGGAGGAGTAAAATCCATGGAAATCTATAGCATATTAAAGTGAAATCTGTGAATAGCTTTGCTTTTCATCCTTCCCCCCACATACCCCCATGCATTAGTGTTTGAACTAATAATTAGAGGCAACGGAAATGCTTCTGTTGAAAGAAAGAGTTTAAGATCATCCTTTGCTCCAACTGCATTCTAATGTTCTGCCTGCCTTATTACAAAGCTTTTAAAGGAAACAGGAAATAATTTGTAAGAAAAAAAATGGGCACGCGTAGTACAAACACTGAATGTATTCCATTGTGGTCTCTCCCCCAAAAGGGAAAGCATCCCCAAATGTGGTTTAGAACAAAGAAGAGGCAGATTCCAGACAAATGTGTGCAACAAGGGTACGAAGCTCCCTCTTCCCTCCAGTATTTTTGGGTGTCAGAGAGTGATTCAAACCCTTCGTGGGGTGTGCTCTGAAATGAGGTCTCAGCAGAACAGCTTGGAACCTGCAATCCTCAGCAGCTCCCTTAGTATGCTTGATGGCTTCTTATGCATGGCCTTAAACTAATAAGGAAACACTGAGATAGATGTGTTGGTCTGTAAGCCGGAAAGAATTCATTAGCTAAGCAAGATCTAGCCGAGTCATTACTTAGGAGACCCCCCAAGGAATTCCCATGCCGTTTATAGAAATGGAGTTAGGGCCCTGTTTTTCAAACCTGCATAGTTCTGTTAATAACAGCTGATGCCTGGGGGGGGGGGGGGGAAAAATAGGCCCAAAAAACCAAAAATTANAACATAGTCCCTAAAAAGCCAATATATCAGAAAAAAAAGAAAAAAAAAAGAAAAAAAGCAAAGCAGAAATGAATAGGAAACAAATATAAATGCAATGGCTGTCCATCTGCAACATTTGCATCACCCCACCTGTTTATGTGCTCTCTGGCTGGAGAATTCAGCACTTGATGTGGAAGGTGACTTGAGAAGGGATTTCAAGAATAATGAGGTGTTGCTTTTTTTGTTATAATTCCATGCTTCGTAGATGTTTTCACCAACTAGGATAGCAGCTTCCCCCTTTAGATTTCTTACACTAAAGGCATGCTATCATGTAGATCAATTTACAGTGACATTTGCTATCTTAATGAGGATTTTGATGAAATTCTGAAACATAGATGGGATGTCAGAGTATGAGTTGCATTTTTGAAGTTGTTTCCTGCTTCCTTGAGAAATGAGATGAAAGATCTCGATGTTGTGTTAAAGAAACAAGCATATAAAATAAAGAGAGGGACCAGAGGACTTCAAGAAATTTGTGTTACACATTAATTTTTTGTGAGAGCAGATAAAATAGAGGTGATAAACTCATACCTTTTCACTACTGTTCCTTTAATTTGCATCCATGTGAACTGCCATGGGAATGTGATTAAAAGCTATGACTATCTTTAGTTCAGTAGCTGGAGTGAGAACACTTTTGCCAGCTTTTTTCTTGTGTCAGAGAATGGTGGTACAATATCAGAAGACCTACAGTGTTGCCCATTATGCCCTTCTGTAGTAAGGAAAAACAAAGATACTCATAAATATTTTGTTGTCAGTTCAGCTTTTTATGTTTTTCTAAACAGTATTTAAAGATATGGATTTTTATTTCATAATTCAGGAAAACACAGCATTAACTTTAAGCCCTATTATATTCCTTTTGCCCTCAAAGAAAATAAATATTTGTTTAGTTATCAACAAGATTCATTTTTATATTTTTTTTCTGCTTTTAAAGCAAAAAATGTAAACATGAATAAAGTTACCTATTATACATCTACTTACTTGCAGAAAGGTTAAAATAGTGCCACAACTTACACAACACAAAGAAATGCTTTTATCTTATGGCATAGTTTTAATTGGCTATTTTCCTTTGTGAAAGTTGCAGTTGGTTTCATTTGTACTCCTTTGTGTGTTTTCCACACCTCAACATCATATTTAGGACATATTTAGGTCTTTGATTTCCCTTCTTAAGGGGAGAGCTAGAGAACTTCTCATCACTCAGAGATCCCAGGGAGGAACATGAATTAAATAAAAAGAGGTTATCTTCTAGATATGAGGTATGTCTCCTGGTCTTACAAGGGAAGTTTCTGTTTCCATGGGTTATCCACACTTATCTACAACACTGCTCTTGCTGAAAACCCTTTTCTTTTTTTCCAAATGAGATGTTGCCCAAGTCTAACTCAGTGTAGTAATCTTTATGCTCCTTTAAATGCTTACTTGATATAGCAAAAGCCTAAGTTTCTCATTCATCTGGTTACTAAGTTTAACTTGCTGAACTGGTTGAAAACATAACACTGCAGTTAATATAGAAAGGTAAAGTGACAGTGGGTTTCCTGCGAGAGTAGCAAGCAAATTCTCTAGAGTGCAAAGTACTAGCAGGAGCAGAGCTAGAGACAGTATGCACCAGGTTTGCTTCCACTCCAATTTTCCTGTGACAGATATGTCAGATGGGGCTAAAAGCATGTCCTTGGATGCTGCCAGTCAAGATAAGTAGTTGCTAGTGAGGAGCCACACTTGAAAAGTTCATGCTCTCGAAAAAAAAATCTGGGGGTTGTGGCACTTGGAAATACTGCAAATGTGGCCAACCGGTGAGAGAGGAGAGGGGTCAAAGTTTCACTGTGGTTGCAGATGGAAGTATTATCCCGAATAGCTAATGTCTGAGAATATATAATAACCTGTACTATCTTTTCATTTTTTAGATCAATGATACCTAGCATTTTTTCCCCAGCCTCACGATCATCTGTTTTCACTTTTGACTTTTATGAACTATGGCTCAGACATTTTAATGAAATTTAGTCATGGCTTTGCTCAGCCTTCAACAACTGACTGACCGGGAGAGCCAAGACTCATTCTTTAAGAGCGTCATCTCAAGCTGAGGCCAACAGTAAAACTGGGTCTCCTGCCGCCTAAATAAATGTTCCAGCTGCATAGATCCTGCATAAAAGCCGGTCAACAGCACCACCAACAGCCTGTGAGGTTTGGGCAGAAGTGAATACTGTTAGTGGGCACTTAGAGCCCAGCAGAGAGCTTCAAAGGCAGCCCTAGAGCATGCCTTTCCTGGGGGACATAACCCAGAGATACCCACTGCCTAAACAGCTGTACACTTCTGCATGCACCGTAATAAGACTTCTGTCACTTAATCTAGCTTTCAACTCAATTGTCACTACCTACAGCTTTGCAAATGCTTGAGAAGAATGAACAGAGTTTTTTTACAGCATTCTCTCTGTCTCATATGCCCATCTTCAACATTCAGGGAAGTGCACGTTTTATAATATTAGCCAAGATGCTTTGGAAAGTCCCTAGATGAATGTCTCTCCCCAAATACCATTTTAAACTTTAGCCAGGTATCAGTCTGAGACATCTAAGAGATTTACCCAGCTTGTTTACTTTTAAGAATCTGGACTTTAAAAACCTTTTTTTTTTGATTTAAAGGATTTTACCCACAAAAGAGTACCGGCATATTATACCATTGATGTGCTGAGCAAATGGGAAAAGATGAACTTTGTACTGACATAATTAAAGTATTAATGAAGGGTAAAAGGCACTATATTGGCAGAATAGCTTCCAAGTTTTGGTTGTTTTCTTTAAATTTTGAGTATGTGTTGGCACTGTATCCTCTTTCTTGCATATCTTCAGCCATGCAGAAGCACATGTCCATGTATTCCAGCATAGGATATTTACACTGGCAATGCCGAGTCCTTGTCAAGAAGTCAACTAGGTGTTGCAACACCTGCTGGAAAAAACTTTTTAATACCCCTAACAATCTCAGCCTAGGCATCTGAGTATAACAGTGACTATAACCAGAGCAAGCTGAGTGGCAGCCATCCCTGGAAAAAGGATGCTGAGGTTAATTTAGTTTCAGAACCAGCAGAGCTACATAGGAGAGTTTTGAAGGAGCAGTGAAAGGCACCACAAGTCTGGTTCATTTAAAATCATCTGATCTTCTTTCTAGTTAAACATTATATGAAACCTTTTTCAGCTCAGAAAAAAAAAGGCTCAAGAAAATAACTTTCCAGCTGGTTTTTGCTGATAACTAGAAGCACTAGGAGAAAGCTGTAACTGCATTCTCCAGGAATTCCAGACTACTAGCCAAAGCAGCACTCTATATTATATGACTGTAACAAGACTCTTCTTAATAGTACTGTAATTCATGCATGAAGACGGTCTCATAGCTAACCTTGCTTAAAATGCATATCTGTTTTGCATCTCTTATGGATACTTGATATGAATCTAGAGAAGTACATAATCTTCAGTTTAAGCTGTCTAAAGGCCAGATATTCAGAACTGATGAAAGCAAGTAAAATTATATTACGTCTTCCTCAGTCCCTCTTAATACAACAGATTCTAAAAATTAGAATGGAGCTAAAAGACTGAAGTTTTTGTCTAAGAGTGGCCCCACAAACTCCTGTACAGAAACAGTCTTTGAAAGCAGGTTTGCACATAAGTTCAGTTGTGTCATATTCAGCAAGTGGACCATTGCCTACTGCTCCCTCCTTCCTCTAGGAGAAAAGACTTCGTGATACAACCTATTGGTAAGACAAAGATGAATAGAATAGAATAGAATAGAATAGAATAGAATAGAATAGAATAGAATAGAATAGAATAGAATAGAATAGAATAGAATAGAATATTTCAGTTGGACTAGATAATCATTGAATCACTTCACTGGCCAGTTCAAGACTGACGAAAATTTAAAGCACCTTATTAAGGACATGGTCCAAATGTCTTTAACACTGACAGCTTTGGGGTACTGACCACCTCTCTAGGAAGTCTGTTGCAGTGTTTGTATATCCTCTTGGTAAAGAAATGATTTCTAACATCCAGTTTGAACCTTCCCTGGTGCAGCTTTGGACCATTCCCATACTTCCTATTACTGGGTGCCAGGGATAAGAGATCATCAACTCCCTTCCTGCTTCTCCTCCTCAGGAAACTGTAGAGAGAAATTATCTTGCCCCTCAGACTCTTCCTCTCCAAATCAGACAAGCCCAAAGTCCTTAGCCACTTTATAGGACATTGCTTCCAGCCCTTGCACCACCTTTGTTGCCCTCCTCTGGACATATTTAAGGACCTTCACATCCTTCTTAACTTGTGAGGCTCAGAATTGCACACAGCACTCAGGTGAGGCTGCACCAATGCTGAATACAGTGGATTCACCACCTCTTTTGACCAGCTGGTGTTACTGTGTTTGATGCAGCCCAGGATGGGGATTGCCCTCTGGGCTGCCAGGGCTCAGTGCTCACTCACATTGAGCCTGCTGTGGGCCAGCATCCCCAGATCCCTTTGCAGGGCTGCTTTCCAACCACTCATCCCCCAGTTGTGCCCAGCATTATTCCATTCTGAGTGCAGAATCCAGCATTTGGACCTGTTAAATTTCATCCCATTAATCATAGTCCAGTGCCCCAGTCTATCAAAATCCCTTTGCCTCTTGTCCCTCAAGAGAGCCCACAGCACCTCCCAGTTTGTATCATCAGCAAGCTTGCTAACAGTGCATTCAACTCCTGCATCCAGGTCGCTGATAAATACATTGAACAGAACTGGCCCTAGAACTAAACCCCAAGGAACAGCACTGGGGACTGTTGTGGGCAACCAGATGTAGCCCCACTTACTGTAGTAAAAACCACTTTGAGCTCTGCCTTTCAGTCAATTCCACACTGTCAACCCACAGCAACAATTGTGAGGAAATCCCTAGACTTCTTTGACAAAGTATTCATTAACAATCACTTGATTGAATCTGATGCTTACCTCGACCTCATGGTTTTAAAAACCACATCCAAGTTGTCAAAAATCCCCAAAAAATTCTAAATAATGAAGTTAATTTTTCTGTCTGCTCTGTAATTGCTCATAAGTTGTGCAGTTTGTAATCAGTAATCATTTGTATAATGAGTACTAAACTCTGTTTGTAGGTCACATAACGCCTGCTCATATGAAGAAGTATACCAGACTACTGTGTCTTAACTGCCCAGAATTTCACTGATACTTTACAACTCAGCTACTATGTTTTTCTTGTATCTTTATGAACCAATTTCTATTTCAAAGCCATTTCTCCAACTGTTTAATTAGCAACCAGGTAGAGTTAATTAATTAGCTAGTTAGATGTGAGCCATCAGGGGAAGCTGGAATGAAAAAAGGCTCTGCTGCTTCTTCACTTTCAAAAGAACAAAACCTGCTTTGCAAAAAATCTTTCAAATATCGTTTTACTTCATATGGAAGTGTCTATGCGCACTGATGAAGTTAAGGATCTACGAACTTTTCCATTATAAACTCATTTTGGAGCTCCTGTGCCTTTTGAGCACTGAAACAGTCCACCTCAAGCTGAAACAGCCTACAAGGTCTCAGCTCAAAGGAATTTTTTTTCCTCAGAGAACAGGAAAACTGCTCCTGTTCTACAGAGCAGTTGAAAAAAAACCACTTCTGTAGGTATGTCAGGGTGGGTTTCTCTTTTTTTTTTACCATTCTATATAAGTCATAATGGTTTTTTTCAAAGATGACATTTTACCACCCCGTAACATAAAGGAACTTAGCATCTTGTGCTTCAATTTAAAAAAAAAAAAAAAAAAAAA
>VXBT01002909.1:231838-261636 GCA_013400235.1 Oriolus oriolus
GAAGGTTAGATTGATAAAAGTATTATTTAGATGTATGAGCTCTCATAAGAATGGGAGCTTACATGCCTTCATGGGTGTGACTTTTGCAGATCTGACCCTATTCCCTCTCCTAACAGCCAGATGTAGAAGAACCCACATGCATGGGGTTGCATTCTTCCACCTTGCCCATATAAAATCCTCTGTAATGATCAAGCACATTTGCAATTAATATGTAGAGGATTACAGAATCATAGAATCATTTAGGATGTAAAAGATTCTTAAGCTCATTGAGCACTTCCAAGTCCACATCTAAACCATATCCCTAAGTGACATATCTACATGTCTTTTAAATACCTGCAGAGGATGATTTCACCACTTCCCTGGACAGCTTCTTCCAATGCCTGGCAAGACTTGATGGAGAAGTTTTTCATTTCAGGTAGTTGTAGAGAGCCATAAGTCTCTCAGCCTCCTTTTCTCCAGACTAAGCAACCCAGCTCCTCATCAGACTTGTGCACCAGCTTCATTGTCCTTCTCTGGACGTGCTCCAGTGCCTCAATGTCTTTCTTGTGGTGAGGGATCCAAAATTGAACACAGGATTTGAGATGCAGGCTCACCAGTGCCAGTACAAGGCAACAGTCTCTTCTCTGTTCCTGCTGGCCACACTGTTGCTGATACAAGCCAGGATGCCACTGGACTTTTTGGCCGCCTGGGCATGCTCCTGGCTTATGTCCAGCTGGGTGTTGACCAGGACCCCCAGTCTTTTTTCACCAGGGAAAAAGTCCCCAGTCTTTTTCCAGCCACTCTGCCCCAAGCCTATAGCACTGCATGGGGTTGCTGTGGTCCAAGTGCAGGACCCAGCACTTTGCCTTGTTGAACCTCAAATGCCTGGTCTCAGCTCATTGATCCAGCCTGTCCTGGTCCCTCAGCAGAGCCTTCCTACCCTCCATCAGATTGACACTCCCACCCAACTTGGTGTCATCTGCAAACTGACTGAGGGTGCATTCAACTCTCTCATCCAGATCATTGATAAAGATATTAAACAAGACTGACCCCAATACTGAGACCTGCAGAACACCATCTGTGACCAGCTGCCAACTGAATTTACCTTCATTCATGACCACTGTCTGGATCCAGCCATCCAGCTAGATTTAACCAATGAACAATGCACCCATCCAAGCCATGAGTAGCCAGTTTCTGCTGGAGAATGCTGTGGGAAATGGTGTCAAAGTCCTTTCTAAAATCCACGTAGACACCAGCCACAGCCTTTTCCTCATCCACTTACTGGGTTGAGATCAGTTTGGTTAAGCAGGACTTGCCTTTCCTAAACCCCTGCTGGCTGGCTCTGATCCCCTGGTTGTCCTGTAGGTGCTACATGATGGCGTTCAATATGATCTGCTGCATGACCTTCCCCAGCACCAAGGTCAGGCTGACTGGCCTGTAGTTCCCCAGATCCTTCTTCCAGCACTTCTTGTAGATGGGTGTCACACTTGCAAACCTCCAGCCCACTGGGACCTCCTTGGTGAGATAAGACTTCTGGTAAATGATAGAAAGTGTCTTGGTGAGCACCTCCTACAACTCTGTCAATACCCTTGGGTGGATGCCATCTCATCCCGTAGACCTGTGTGTGTCTAAAGGGAGTAACAGATCACCAGATTGTTTCCCCTTGGGTTATGGGGACTTCATTCTGCTTCCTGTCTCTGTCTCCCAGCTGAAGGGCTGGGTACCTAAAGAACAGCTGGTCTTACTGTTAAAGACTGAATCCAAGAAATACTGCAGCCTTTTCCTCATCCTTTGTCATGATGTTTTCCCCTGCATCCAGTAAAGAATGGAGATTCTCCTTTTATTCCTGATGTATTTCTAGACACATTTCTATTGTCTTTTAAGTTCTCTTTGGACATTAGCAGTTTTAATTATCCCCCTGCATAACCTCATGACATCCTTGTAGTCCTGCTGAGTGGCTGCCACTTCTTTCAAAGCTCATAAATTCTCCTTTGTTTCCTGAATTCCAGCCAAAGCTCTCAGTTCAGCCAGGCTGGTCTTCCACAACACCCTATCTTTCAGCCTGCTCCTACTCCTGTAAGATTTCTTTCTTTAAGAATTTCCAGCCTTCCTGGACTCCTTTTTGCACTTCAGTACTGCCTCACAAGGGCCTCCTCCAACCAGTCTCCTAAATAGGCCAAAGTCTCCTCTCTGGCAGTCCAAGGTAACTGTTTTGCTACTACTCTATCATTTTTTGATTGCTGTGCCCATGACAGCTTCCAAGCTTCACATCACTCACCACTCCTTCTTTGTTCAAAAGCAATGGGTCCAGCAGGGCACCTTCCCTACCTGGGTCACTTACCCCCTGTGTTAGAAAGTTCCACACACTTCAGGAATCTCCTAGACTCCTTCCTCTCTGTTGTGTTGCATTTCCATCTGTTAAGCTGAAGTTCCTCATGAGAACAAGGTTGGCGATTGTAAGACTTTTCCCAGCTGCTTGTAGAATATTTCATCTGCTTCTTCATCCTGGTTGGGTTGTCTATAACACTCCCACCATGACATCTTCCTTGCTGGCCTTTCCCCATGCTCAATGCTATTGACACCATCATTAAGCTCTAGACAGTCAAAGCTTTCCCTAACATGCAGGATTATTCCTCCTTGCCTATCCCTTCTGAAGAGTTCATAGCCATCCATTGAAGCATTCCAGTTGTGCAAGTCATCTCATCATGTTTCTGTGATGGCAACTGCATCATAGTTCTGCTGTTGCACAGTGGCTTCCTGTTTGTTGCCCACGCATTGGTGTAGATACACAGAGTTATTGATCCCACTGCCTTTTTGGAGGAAGAAGCCCTAATTCCTACATAACCATTCTCTCTACACTAACTAGCAAGTAGATTGCACCCAATCAGATAACTCTCAGATCCGTTTTTGCTGTAAATCAGAGTCCTTTTCTGTTATGTGTCAAGTGCATGTGCTTAGTGTTACAGTGCAAATGCACAGTTTAGATCCATTCCCCACTCACCACCTCAGAGCCTGGATTGTTATATGCATGGTGTGGTGGAGTTGTGTGGCAACTGTGGGGCAGGTCATCCCACATTTGAATCAGAGCTGTCTTTGAATCAGCTGTCTTTGACAGCTAATACTAAAGAAAATATTAAAAACGTAATTTCTATTCAGCCAATGCTATTATTTCTCCTGGAAATTGGACAGTTTTCCTATGAGTTTTTTAGACTACATACAGTAAGTTTTAGCTGGCTTTAAGGGAGGAAAAATCTTGAAAGCTAGTCCAACTAGTTTTCCACACTCGTTCTTGAAGGCATTTGAGACAACCTCAACAAGTAGATCCTCCTGGCATTTGAGATCTGTGGTAAATGAGAAATTTACATGTTACAACTTCATAAATTCTGTCAAAACAACTCAATATCAGTAAGTGCACACACTCAGCCTGCTGGAAATGTCTGCTGGAATTTGGCTTACCATAAACCTCCATGTAAAATACAGTAATTTTCAAGGCCCTTAGCTTCTCTCCAAGGTAGGAAAAGTTACAGCCCATTAGGGCCCTTTGCTTTCATGTATGGATTTTTTTTCCCTCCACGAAAATATCATTTAAAACGAAACATTTTGTCTTTTCCTTTATTCCCATTAAACTAAATGCAGAGGAACTCACTGTCAGGTAAAATTGTATTTAATTCATGGTCCTGTCTCTAGAGTAATACAGCCAGGCAGGAAAAAAGGGTTCTCAGCTCTTCACACAAGGTGCCCTTGGGACGCCGCCCAGACTACAGTTGTGTGATTATACCCTTCCCACAAACATGAGCCCTAGGGAAGCAAGAACTGAACTTCTGGTTCATTACAAAATAAATAAATATAACCACTGAAGTTGTACCATTGGAAATGAAGAACTGATGCTGGATGCAGAAGAGGATTGGAATTGGAAACTCATCACAGATAAGAAAGTAGAATATGGTAATTTCCATGTTTCGTCTCTTGAGAGCTTGTCAAAATAAATATATTCAGAGACCACATGCAGATGCTCTCATCATTTTAGGCATTGTGCACAACCATATGAAAAAGGGATTAGCACAACAGAAATAAACAGGCCTTTTCTTAGTTCTTTCAAAGACATAGTGGAAGGGAGGAGAAGAATCTCTCTCCTAATTAGAAGAAAAACAAATGAAAAAAATTACTGGACTAGAAAATAATAAAAGAATCAAAAGCAGAAAGAACATTCAAACTTTCTACTGAACTTTTGAAAAGAAATCACAATAAAGGGATTGTGGTAGATATTCTCAGACATAAATCCAATTTTTCTTCACTCAAGGAAGAACAATTTTTTCTGTGTCCATGCCAGCATCAATGCTAAGACATCAGTTATATTTTCAAGGTATCATTTCTTTTTCATTCTAAGATAAAGAACTTTCCTATTACTATGTTTGACTGATGTTCATATGTTATTTTGATGAAAGAGAATAATTTCTGAGGATATGTAAGGTATTTTCCCCATTTTACAACCTTTAATAAACACAACATCTGTGTTTCTTATATCTGAACGCTATCAACAGTACATATTGCCATACTTTAACCCAAATTAACTATTAAAAAACATGTTCATACTCTTGAAGTAGTTATGTTTGCTTTTTGTTCCTTTTCTTATGGAAAGAATTTGTGAGAAATAGTAACAGGCGCAGCCAAATGCTGTCTCCTGACCTTCATGATGCCCAAGCAGAGAACACAAGTGTCCTTTGCCCAGCAGTGAAAGAAAGGGTGCCAGCAACTTCACCATCACAGGGTCACTGAGTCTATGTTGCTGCACATCCAGAGCCATCCTGCCTTTCCTGCAATGGAGCAGTGAGAGTCCCCTAGGAACTACTGTAAGTCCTGTTTGTGAACTGTGGTGGAGATGGTGAATTTCTTGGCTTTCCAAACTGTGCAGTGTGTATATGTTGCTTTCACTGATGTGAGGTTCTTGGCTAACGACTCATAGAGTCAGAAAAAGAGACACCACCACAGGATTTCTGATATACACTATTTTAAAATAGTCTATGAAATAGAATATTTGTATAATGTTATATCTGAGATTTTCCAAATCACCCCCATACCTCTGGTCTATATTCACAGAATCACGGACTTTTCTGAGTTGGAAGGGGCCCACAGGAATCATCATGTCCAGCTCTTAAATGAATGGCCCATACAGGGATCAAACCCACAATCAGTGTTATTAGAGCCATCCTCTGACCAACTGAACTAAGGCAGCTCTTCCATAAAACTTTTAGAAGTTTGCACTCTTTTAAGAGCAGTAGAAGAAGCGTTCCTTAACACCTTTGTAAATCCAGGCCCTAACTCACACCAAATTTTAATTAACTGCAGGATCCTCTCTTTCTAAGGACTTTTTTCATAGCTGTGCCATTTTTTCACAGCACCAGAGATGATCATAAAACAAGGTCCTGTTATTAGAGTAGAAAATTTATTTTATAACTTTAATTCATGAAGGCCTATTGAAATCAATAGAATACCTCTAAAATTCATGCTTCACCATTTATTGTAATTTTGCTTATATGTAAGAGATAAAAACAACTGGTTATCTTGTATATCATAGGTAACTAAATATAAACCAGATACCCTTGCTTTTGCCCTTACTGAGTTGTGCTTGAGTGAAACAGTTTCTGGAAAGACATTCATCCTTGAGATGAGGCCATGGAGAACCTAATATTTCCTTTAACAGTATATTTTATTGCTCAATATCAGTCCAATGAATATTCTTCAATATTTTTTTCCTTTGTATGTTTGGCTTCAGCTTTCATAAATTGATTGTGTCTTCTCCTAGAGTACACCCCTTTGATGCCAAGTTTTGGTCTTTTTGTTGGGTTTTTTTCATATATTTCTAAGCTATCAATAAACAGTGTAAATAAGTTGCCTCGATGACATCTATTTTATAAGTCAAACTGATTGAAGTTTTCAGGCAAACCTTGCAAACCTTGCAGTCTTCATTGCAAAACACTGTTTTTTGGTTCTTTTTCCTCCACACTCTTCAGTTTCCAACATCACCTCGAGGATCTGGAGACCAGAACACTGTGAAATACAGACATTAATCCATACATCCAATTATTTTAATTCTACTCACTGCTTAACCTGTTTTCACATGCAGAATCTCCAAAGGCTTTTTTCTCGTAATATTAAACTCCCCCAAAAAATTTTCAGCAATGAGTTTGTCAAATTAAATACTCACCTCCATATCCACTACTTCAGTTCGGTTTTAACTGACACCATTTCAGCATGATCTGTGTTCATGAATTCTATATTCAATAAGTACTTATGAACATCTTGACTTACATGATTTCTTATTTTCCTGCATGGTGCAATAATCTCCTTAACAGCAGTGATTTCAGAAGAGCTGTCACTTAACGCAAAATGAAACTAATACACTTCCAAACATCCTTGAACGTATGTTAATGATGCTTGGTTTATTATTAATGTAGACTCCAGTGGGAGAAGCAGGATCCCTAGTGCATAAACCCTAGTTTATGAATAAAATGGACCAAAAAGGAGGCAGTCTGTCTTCAGTGATGTGGCTCTCTAAGTTTCCCAGGGAAACTCAGAGCTAAACAAAGATATTTGTAATGGGATAGGAAATGGCCTTGGGTTCTAATCAGTGGCTTTAATAAGGTTTTATTCAAAGTTTTGTCTGTCTCTACTGAAGTTCACAAGTTTTGCAGTGTGGGAAGTTCTCCATTTCTCAAGGAAACCTGAACAAACTTGAAACAAGCTCCCTTCCTTTGCTACAAGGAAAACACTCATGGGCCCAGCCCCAAAGGGACATCTCAAAGGAGCTGGTTAAAGCCATCAGCCTGTCTGGGCTTGCAGGACTGAGAGGTGGGGCTGCCTGTGTTGAGAAGCAGGTCAGCCACATCAACATACACACTCAAAGAGAAACTCCTGTTGAAGTTGTAGCTGAGTGCCTTATCTCCCAAAAGAGGACCAAGGAAGCAAATTCACACAGACAGTGGAGCTTGTGAAAGAGCCATCCAAGCAACTCACAGTAAATTTCTAACACAGAACTGGTGGTAGAAGCGTCTGGGGAACCCCTCCATACTCGTGGGGTTGAGTTCATAAAGTATCCCTCATCAGTGACAAAAGAGAGACATTTTTAATAAGTGGTGTAGAGGAGAGAAAAACATCCTGAAAATCCCCTGTCTGGTGCTATGAAAAAATACCTTTTACAAGTACAGAAGTCCAGAGGCTGAAACTCAGTAGAACTAAACCAGAATTGAAACATTTTATATAAATAGTCTGACTTGATGCTCCTTCATAAAATGGGACAACAACACCATAAAACACTGGCTATTTTCCCCCCTGCTCCCTCTGCCAGTGTTTTTCCAGGTTCCAAGGTCAGTGTGCCATGAAAACCCATGACCCCTGGCCAAAATGCTCTCTCACACAGTTGCCTTTTAGATCTAAGTGTATTCATCTTACAGTTTGACCAGACCTTACTAGATCAATAGGACTAAGCTTTTCCTCACTGGGAGATATGTTTGCCTTTATCTATGGCTGAAAGTTTTTTGAGTATTTCTAGGCTTATTTAGCTCTTCAGTTGAAAACAAAGTACCCTGTCAAAAAGAAGGCAAACATTTGAATGAAAACTGTACTTTCATCACAGACTTCTACAAGCTTTAGATTTAGTGAGAGACTTTTGGCTTCGTAACTGTATACAAACAAGGAAAAACTTTTGACCCCTGTCCTTTCTCATAACTATATTAAAAGACAAAAAGCTTTTACTTTTTTCTTCCCATGAGGAGGATTTCCTTCCCTTTGAAGATACTCCATCAAGATAAAATTTTCTTACATCAATATCCTTTCACATAAATATACTTCATTTTGTTTTCATGTCAATCTAAAGGGAGTAAGAATGGAAAACTCCAAAGCTGATTTTAATAAATTAATAATAATGATGCTATCGTGTTTAAGCTTCTACATGTGCTACTTGGTATAGAATAACCTCAAGCCAAGAAAGTTTTCAATGAAACCCTTCAAAAAGGAACATGGATTTGAATTTAAGAATGAGAAACTTTATATTTACAGCATGGCAGATGAAAGAGATGCTATCTGTAACACGAAAGCTTTAAAAACCTTAAGTCCAAGGTAAACAAAGAGAAGTACAAGCAAGTGTTCAGCAGCTACATTGGAATTTGCAGCAAGATGTCAGCAGTCAAAGGAACATCCGTTGGGGCTGGATGAGGGCTGTGACACCGTGACACCTTCTATCTGCATTTGAAAATGGTTTTGGCCCTGAGATCCCAGGGTTCCTGTTCTGGTGAGTTGTTCCTATATGAAACCTGAGAGCAGAGATTTCTGTTTTTTCAGGTCGGGGAATGAGGAAAGAATACACTTTATGGATCGAATTCCCTTTTCTTCCATCATCTGCTTCTGTGTAAAAAATTTAAGATGGTAACATGAGTGAAAAACAGAGCTTGCAGGACCTAAGGGTTGGCAAAATTATGAATAAGGGAGAATTTCCTTTTCCTTAAAAATGAGAAAGGACATCTCAAAATACATGATGCCTGGGTAGCATTAGCTAAGATTCAGACAAAACCTGTCTCTAAAGGCAAAATTTTACCAAAATGACATCATGGTCAGGATCTAACCCCAGTCTTGTTCAGAGCTTCTAGCACCCCTGAGGCTGGATTATAATGTCCATTTCCTCTGTATTTCTTCAAACCATTCTTTAACTAAAACAGACAATTTCAGAGTTCTTAGAAGGTGAGATATATGTATTTACTTGACTCAATTAGAATACCTCCATGCTGAAGTTAGGATTGAGAAAGACCTCAGATGTTTTTTACCCCTTGACCTCTGTGACAAGGATAATTCTTTCATTGTGTTCTATGGGTGCTTTCTTCAGTAAGTGACATTGTTTCAGCCTTAATAGGCCATTGGGTTGGAGACCATTTTCGAAACCTGCAAGGAAAAAAGCTAAAATTAAACCTCACAAGGGCAATTGACTTGGTGAAGGGGAAGTTTTTTACTGCTCAACAGTGACACCTCTTGATATTTAACAGAATATTACTGATAACCTTCAAAGATAATTTAATGCAGTTTGCAGGACAGAGCCCTGCATGCAGTGTGGTGTCTCCCAGAGGAAAGGTTTTCTTTCTTGGTTTGTACAGGAAAAAGCAGCTGAGCATCCAATCTATTGTTCCAATATGACAGGCTCAGGAAATGAAAAAGTTTATAGGGGACCAGCTCAGAACAGTGAATCTGTATCCCCAGAAAATGCCTTTGTACTGAAATTAGAAAGTTTTGAACTTGTCACAAAGGGAAAAATATTGAAAAAGACATTTTATCAGCTTTGAGCTTTTCTTTCTGAAATGTTAATATTTTTAACATGATTGTCGAAATCAATGTCTACCCTGAAAATTTCTTATTCATTCAAACCCTATTTTATGTCAGAATTTTTTAGTATCAGACTTTTCATACTCACAGCTTCTACAAAGAGCTGTACCCAAAAGCCAGCAAAGAATCTGACTACTTGCATATTCAGTTAAATAGAATTTGTAATAGCAAAAAATTAATTTATTAACTCTTTAAAGTACTACTATAATGCAAATGAAAATTTAAATTTTAAAAGGCCAAAGAACTGCAAGACTGAACTAAAAGTAAACCAAGTCTAACAAGTATCCTTCCAGCTGGATATGGAATATGGCCTACTTTTCTGGTAGCTGCTTTAGCTGGCTCTGAGACTGTATTTGGGATCTAGCCATGAAAAGTTTAAATAATCATTCTTTCTGGGCCAAATGCTGAGTGTTAGAACAAGAAATTTTGGCTCACATTTATCTCTATAACAGATGTTGATTGGCCAGCTGAAATTTGTTCATGCATTTTATGAGTAAGTACACCCTTTTGCCAATTCAACAGAAGCGTTTGTGAGAAATCCAAACACATCCATTTCTGTTGGAGCTCTAGCTTTATTCTGCTCATGGTACAAGTTCATTAGTGAAATAGCTGTAGATCAACTGAAAATAGCTTGGCATTTAGGTATCCTCCACTGGCACCAATTAGCATTATGGAATAACAAGATCTATGAAGAAAATCTCTGGGGACTACAGCATAGATAGTAAATGTGTGAACAAAGAGTTAATTCCTAGCTAATAAATTCTCAAGACACTGAAATGACTTAATTGTGAGCGGGTTTAATACTTTAGTGCCAATAATGGACAGATTGTAAATCGGAAGGTTTATTTCAAAACCAGCAAAAACTGCACAAAGAGAGGGTAACAGTAAAAGGAAAAGTGCTAACCTAGAGGGAAGAAAATTTGAAAGCTGTAAGGAAGATTTAGGAGCAGCAATGGTTTTAAGGGCACACTTTTTATGTCTGTCGTTATGTTTTAAGTGGAGCCTTAAACAATGCCTACCAGTAAAAATGTTGAGACTTCATTGTTTGTAAGAAATCAGCTGTTACTTTTGTCTAGTAGTAGAGAAATACTTGGTGCTAAAAATCTGGGATGCATGCTATGCCTGCACACCATAACAAAAGCCTGCTGTCCAAGCTTTGCAATATGTCTTGGAAGTAAACAAATGTGAAAAAGCACATCAGACATGGAGAAAACAAAACCCCAGAGGTGAGACACATAACTGAAAATGCTCCTTATTTCTGGGCAGTGAAACTTGCCATTTTAATGATGACAGGGTTGTCTGTTGAAATATTTTGAGAAAAGCTATTTGAAAAATATTTTGGCCTCAACGTCTAGATGTATACACATGAGGACATTGAAATACAGCCAGGAATATTTTAATGCTGATTTTTGGAATCATATTATAGCACCCTACCTATTTTCAGGGTCTAAAGGAATTAGGAGGATAAAAGTTTTTAATTTTGTGAGTTGAGTGCTTTGTCTGGAAGTGGATATATTCCATTGCTCTGCAACTGAGATGGGAACACCTTCATATAATGAACCCTGTAAATGAGTAAAGACCCACTGACTGGTCTTTTTATTGTTTTTTGGGGAAGAGACACTTCTGTCTGCTCAGTCCATATAACTAGATTTAATATTTTGAGGAAACTTCATCCTGTGAAGGCACACACACACATGAAAATTTGCATCCACATAGGAGAGACACATACACAAAGGAAAGAAAAATAAATTGTCCCAGCAAGTATAGCACAATATGATACTTGGAATAAAACTGACACAAAAGCAGAGACTAAATAATCCAATATGAGTGGAAACTCAAGGCATCTGAAAGCCAAGAATGCAGCTTCAGGAAGAAGTATTTTCCTTCCTTTTTTGGCATCTGTTGACCTATATATCTGATAACAAGAGAAAAGAAATTACTCTAATTTCTTTTAGGTTAGTCAGAAAAGCTCAAATTCTTGGCTACAAGACTATTCGCCAGCACTCTATTAATCAAAATATCTCTTTAAACATTTATGTAAACACAGTGGTATACCAGCCTAATTTTCTAGAGGATTTTTTTTTCCATAAGTTTAGACACTTAATAAAAATTAAACATCTAGCCTAAGCTACCCATTTGGGCTACAGTCATACCCCAAAGAGGGACAGCCAGGCAGAGAGAACGGCACCTCTGGAGTGTCTTTGCCTGAGATCCCTTTTTGCTATGAGCCCTCAGATAAGACAGTTCTGGATAGCCCTGCCATCTCCTTCTTTCAGCCATCACTGAAGTGTAAATAACTGAACTATGTCTCCCTCTTGTTTAGGTGAGTCCAGCTATGTAAGATGAATTTCCAGCCTATGAGTTACACCTCTCCCATTACTTTTTGCCACCTTTGTTCTTTGCTAAAAACACAAATACGCCATTATTTAAATAGCACAGATGGAAGAGACAAATATGGACTTTACCCAGTTAGTATATCTCTCCTTTGCTCCTTCTAACCAAAATATGTGAGAGGCGGGCAAGGTAAAATGAAACATGGAGTTTCCTGTTTTGTGTGGTTTCTACTGCTCTGGATTTACCATGAGAATTGTGGCACTCATATTCCCCCTTCAAAACAAATAATATGCTTTTAAATAAAATACTGTAAAGTCAATTCCTCATTTGGAAACTTGAAAAGTGCAGTTTTGTCCTAGATATGTATAATTATCAAAAGCACAGTTTGGGGAAAAAAAAAAAAAGAAGAAAGGAATTAAAGAAATTCACCTTTTTCTTTATTATAGAGACACCTTGAAGTTATATAAGAACAACTGACCTGTTTTTGATGAACTAGATATAAAATAATAACATTAATACATTTTCTTGAAATCTTTAAAGTTTTATAAATTGCCCATGGAGGTTTGTGAACCAAGGTCACTCTGTGTCTTTTCATTCTTTTAATTATCTAGTTCCAGCCTGATACACTAGCCTTGCTAATTGGACACAGCGAAATCCCTTATCAGTGAAGTTAGAAAACGACCGATGAAAAAAGTGTGGGAGACTGCTGTAAATCAAAGAAGAGGAACTGAACAGAAGGAAAGCCAATCAACTGTACCCCTCCGAGCTGTGAGTTTACAGGAAAAGCTCAGCCTTGTTGGATGAAGGAATAAGTGGCCAGCAGGTAGTTACACGTCATTGACCTCTCCCTGATAGATATTTTTGTGAGGGGAGCCAAATGGATGTTCACACCTGCCCTTAATTTCTCGGGGAAGGGAGGATTTTAAGCAGTAGCTTGTGCTTTGGGGTGTGTAGGTGCTAAATCCAATGTTATTCATTTCTATTCCCATATCCCCAAGAAGTTCATCTCTCAAAGCCCAGTGAAGGAATTAATTGTTCTGTCTGTTTTTTAGCATTTTCATGCACATTTGACAGGTGTGATGCACACCAGAAAGTCTGTAGCTCTTTCAATCTCTATTTGGTAGAATAAGAAATATGTGTATCTGTATTATCCTTGACTTTCTCATCCTTTTTTCTTCCCAGCACATTTCCTTGTTCTTTAAGGTTGTCAGTGAATGTTCTTCTCTAAATCATGGCTTGACACTTGAACAACAGCTCCCTTCCATATCAGATCTTCCATTTTGACTTTGGATAGTTACTTTAACTAATTCACTCTCCCCTCTTATTACCCATTTTTTAGTATGAAACCTGTTCTTCATCAACTCTTCCATTTCCCCTGTGTCTAAATGAGCCTCTGCAGTGTACATGCCAGTGTCTAAGCCATGTTCTTCTGCCTCTACATTTTTTTCCCAGTGCTCAAATGTCAGATGCCCACAGAGATATCCAAAACTATCTCTGATGTTTCACAATGTGTATTTAGTCCACTGTCATAAGGTTTTTTCGCCCAAAAATCCCATATTGCCAGCATCCTAATATATTGTTCTTAAAATAAAAGGAGTGTATACACAAACTGTTTCAGAAATACTGAACTCTTTATTCATCAGAAGATATTACCAAAGCAAGGAAATCCCATTATGACATCATGCAGAGTTCAAAAGAATCAGTCAGGCTTCCAGAGAAAACAGGGATATTGTAGGAGAAGAGACAAGACATTATCTTGTCAATAGACAAATATAATTACTGTCTCATATGTAAGAAAGTTATTTGGTTCTGTTTGGTTTTGAGACATGGAATTGAAAATTCTCAACATTTTAACTGCTAAAATTTTCCATGGCATTTCCATGACATTCAAGATGCATAACGTTGCCTTGGCATGTTGGCTAAGCGCTGATCAAAGTGCAAAGTGCAGATCAAACACCATTCACCTGCAATTGTTTGCAACTGTTTGTTTAGCTAACATTCTTCTGTATCATACTATTGTGTGACTTCATAGTACGCTCTGGGGTTTGCATCCAATGAACCTCCAGCTTCTCTCACATCCAATGCTTTGAAGAAAAAAAGCTTTCCTCAGCTGTTTAAATTCTACTGTCTGTTAAGCTTGCCTTTAGAGTTATCATTATTGCTGACTGCAAGATCTTCTTGTCCAGAAACACCCCTTCATGTCAAATCCTTTTCATGATTGTAATATATGTTTGAAAAATGTCAGGTGGCAGAAAGTGACAAGTTCCATGCTGGATACTGGCACCCAAATGCTTCTACCCTTGGAACGTGTCCCCTGACACAGTGTTGGCTCAAGCCAGCAAGCACTGTACACACAACTAAAGGTACAAATCCAGCACTGGAGATCACATCCAACAGGCAGGTTTTGTGCAGCCATTTGTTTCGTAGAGTAAGGGGGTGGCTTTGTACAAAAAGCTCTGTGCAGAAGCTCTGGCCTCTGTGTTAGACAATAGTCCTAGCACATTTAGCATCATCTTATGGTAATCCAAATAGCAGCTGAAAATATCAGAGCTGACTCAATCTACTTTATTCAGGATTTGGTGTATTTCTACACTTTAAAAATTTAAAATTCTGCCACACCATAAATTCAATTGTACCCTAATTAAATTACAGAAACATTCAAAAACCTGAGACTAATGCAGCATTATGAGAGACAATCAGAAAGCTTTCTGACTTTTTGTCACAGAAGCATAGTGCTATTTCACTTTTTTTCAATCTTATGTGCTTTCTTTGAAGAAGCAGTTAATAAATTGAATACTTTTCTGCAAAATCTTTCCAGAAGGTTATTCTTCCTTGTGTATTTCATTCACACTGTTTCCCAGACTTGTCAGTATCTCTCATTTATTCTTTTCTCCTTCAGCAAAGAGGAAACAAACAACATTAGACAGAATATTTTACAATGTTCAACTCCGGGACAAAAGAGTCATAACAAACTACATTTTTGAGAAAGCACTATAATGTCCCTCTCTTACCTCTTGTCTCCATTAAAAGGGGCTTCTCAGTGAATTGGAAATTCCTTCTAGCAGAGATGCACCTCTTAACAGTAAAAGCAAAATTTTGCCCGTGCAGTTTATGCTGACTACATGCATAAAAGTTGAAGCTATGAATAGAGTTGCTTATGTTCATGGTTTTGTGAGTATAAAAATGTCACTTAACATCATATCCCCTAACTGGTATAGCTGTAATGACAAAAATGCTAACATTGATGTGGGTTTCATTTCCACTCTAGTGATAATAAAATAGCACCTGTTTTAAGCTGCTGACAGAGTCCTGAGAGATTTGAAGGTTGCAACAGGTCCATGGCAAATAGGTACCACAAGAAAGATTAACAACAACATTAAATACAGTTGTTTAGAGTGGTGTATCATGTATGTCTCAGTCACTGCAAGCTCTTTTTATCATGTAAAGAGCACATTTACACTTATTCAGACTTGTGTTAATTTGTCACTAGTTTAGACAAGGAATAGTCTTACATTTAAGGTTAATAAAGGCTTTTTCTTTTAGACAGGTAAAAATTACAAGTAAAGGAGATATCTAATATGCACTGGATGCACAGAATAACCTCGCATTAGTAATCTGCAGTGTACATGCCTAAAGGTAAGAGAATGGACCCCTACCCTATGTGGCTTAGATTTCTATTAAGTTTTATTCCATAGAAAATGAGGTATTTTGGCAGATACTCTAGCAGTTACCTAGATAATGTACAGCTTTTCTGATTTTCTTTACCATCACCTTCTATAAAAACTTTTTAAAGCTGAAATGTAAGATTTACTGCCTCATCCATCCTCTATTCATTCAGTTTTGGCTGTTGTCAAAGATTTGGTGGAACCATAATAATAGAAACCATAATAGTGAAAGGAAAAACCATCACATACAGACAAAATTTGAGATGGTTGCTAAACTATGTTTGATGGAAAGTAGCAATGAGTGAACCTTACAAAGCTCCTTCTAATCAAAATAAAAATGTGACATTGATGTTTATCTGAATGTTTCCCCTTCTCTTTCTTTAAGGAATCAGGTTTAGACACCCCTTGATCTCCTTAACACTGTTTGGCCTAAACTCTAAAACATTAAAAACTACCTCTTTTGTGGTATTTCAGTGCTTCGAATCCCTGCAAAGAGGTAGAAAATACTTGGCAGGTTTATTTTTGGTTTTGGGCAAAGGTTGAGAACACTCTTAAAAACAGAAATTTAGACTCAGTGGCTGAACAGTGACAATATCTTTCAGGCTGAGCCTCTCGGTTCCCAAGAGGAGATAATATCCCCCCTCTATTACAGTAGCCAAGAAGAATGAACAGAGGTTCCAGTAATAAATATAGACAGAGAGACGTCTGGTTTCTTTTCTGCCTCAGAAGCTATCAAGAAAATTTAATCAGACTTTTCTTTTCCAGTCAATCCTCAGATTATTTTAATACTTTCACATTCTGTATTGAAATTCTGTCATCCTCGTCAGTGTTTTTTCCTGATGGCTGCATGCAGTCATTGCTAAACAATTTATTAAGCTGTTATATTTTTAGAGAGGTCTGTTCACTTACCATCTAATGGTAATACCATTTTGCAGGGGTCATAAGGAAAGAGGATATTCATGATGAGAAAAAAATCAAGTGAATGGCAAGATATGGGCACGTTCCTATCTCGTTCCCTTTGCCTCCCTATCCTCTTCTAAGCAGAGAAAAAATAACTCATACCAACCAGATTTTTACCGTATACCTAGCCTGGCATTTTCTTCCCTACACTAAATTATGTAGTGCTTCTACAGAAAGTGTGTACAAGAGCTGAATGTAAATCAGAAAAGGATGCAATTGTGGAACTAAAAGGCAGTCACTCCTCTCTAAGACCACGTTGCTGTATGGCAGGCTAGCCTGATCACCTTGCATGATCATGGGATTTCTGTAGTACCTCAGGTATCTGTGCATGACAACAATGAATTTAAAGTGCATTCTGTCCTTCATATGACATAAGTGACACAGAGCAGAGTGAATGGACAGGGAAAAGGGGTGACATTACTGCTAGAGAGATAAAGATGTCTTCTACATTAAAATGAGTATAATAAAAATCAACTCTTGGGTTTTCTGTGCAGTTCAAACACACAGCAACATAACAACCTGTATGTTCTGCTCCAGTTTGGCAGGGGGCTGAAGAAAGAAACCCCCTTTATTTCTGAATTGGAACATAAAATAGCAACAAAAGAGAAATACACTACATAAAATGTTGACAGCCTTGACTGATCATTCACTTTAGGTTATAACTTCTATCTCATGAAATTCCTTCATTGCTCCCTTTTTTATCACGTGCTTGTTAAAAACAAAACAAAAATCATTTGTTGAACTAATTGCCAGGTTTTAAATACAGCAATAGATTTTATTGCCAATCTTTACTATCACTTAGATGGTGCACAATACTTGCATCACAGTATTTTACACAAAATAAAACAAAGTCCAAAGGAAGACAAAAAATCCTTTAGGCTTCACCATACCCCTCATCATGACAACTGTAGAGATATTTTTAAATTTATGTTAAAATAGCCAGTACATGTGTAATTTACATCTTAAACAATCTTTTCACAACCTTTTGAATCTATAGATATTTATGGACCCTGGAAAGAACACTGTTAAAATTGAATTGCGTTTAGCTGATTCATATTTTTACATTGCACACTCACCAGAATGGGGTTCCCACTGGGACAGGGGCAGAGGAGAGTGTAACAAAAGTGTAAAGCACAGCCTCAGCTAAAAATTTTAATGTTGTTTTACACCTCTGGTAAGAAAAGTCTAACACAAACTCACACAAGTACCACACAAGTTACTGGTGAGTCAATCGCTGATCTTTCAAAAAATTCATCAGTATTAATGATTTCACTGCATTCTGCTGCTTTGGCCAGTTGGCTACTGTAAAAAAAAGCACTCAGCCTCCTTTCTCACATTACTTATAAACAAAAACTGTTTCCTCAAGTTCATGGGAGAGTTGTGAAATGGAGTGAGTACCTTGCCCTGACTTTTGGTGAAAACTAACCTCTTCTGCTTGTTCTTAGATATTTCTTTTTCTGTTTGCAGGCACATGGAACCATCTTTTCAACTCCAGTTTCTAACAGACCTGAGATTTGTGAGAGCAAATTGCAGTCAAGCATTCTCAATGCAAATCTTGTAACTTTAGAAGACCAAAGAGGCGTCTGCCATCCCAGTGGTTTGAGCATGTCCTGTAAGGTAGAAGGTAATGGCTCTGGTGAAGGAAGGAATATTTGTCAATATTGTGCACTGACACTGAACAGCTCTTGAAGGGTCATTCTCAGCTACATTTTTCTTTAGGATCTAAAGCATCATATTCCCACATGCAAACTCAGACACATTCCAGTGCGTTTGGGATGTCAGTTCGTGTTTACAGCCATCACATTTAGCATCTAAGTTAAGAAGGCCAAGTCTGGATTTATCCTTCTAACATCAGTATGTATCCTGATGCCTGAATTAGAAGACTATTATCATCACTGAAATTGAAAAAAAAGACAGTCACCCACTTATAGTGTTTCTCACCCTCTTTTTGTACTTACAATGTTTTTGAGGTTTAGTGTCCACCATAACCATGGGCTGTGTTGCTAAAATTAACAGAATTGCATAGATTTGACACGGTAACAAAATAGCTGAGTAGTCTAAAATGAAAGATTTTAATCCATGTGTTTTGAAGACATGACATTGTTTATGAAACTGCCAGTGGATGGAAACAAATGTTCTCAAGGTTTTTTGTTGCAGAAAAGCAATTGTTCTCCTAGTCACGCTCCCTCCAGGGCTGTGTGTGTATGAGACTGATCCAGTGATTTCTGATACAACACAGCAGGAGCAGTGATCCATATAACCAATTATTCCTGTACCTTTACTGACATGGTGAATCATGTAAGTTTTTTCTTCAGATGATAATTTCATTGCTCTTTTAGTTTGTGCATTTATTTCTTTATTGTTTCCCTTAGCTGAACCTTTTGTGGCATGAATTCATTAATGTTAGGTAATGAGGTGGAGATTCAGGCTTATAAAGAGGAATTAACACAGCCTAAATTGCAACTATATTATAGTACCACCATCTGTTTTACTCTTACAGAAAATTTACACATTCTCATTTCAATTAAGTGTGATAGTCAAAATAATTGTAAAATCATTCTCTCTCAGACATTACAATAAATAAAGATAACATTACTTCTCAGGGACTTAATAACACTTAGTGTAAAACATGTACTTCTATTCTAGTTTTATACCCTTATCTTTATCACCTTTTTTGATAAATATCACACTATAAATAAAACAAATGGAACAGTTTCATTTTGTCAGCTTGGATTAAGGTAATATATGTTTAGCACACAAATGGCCTATACAGTGTTGATTTAAGCAAGACTGAAAATTTCCCCTTTTTTTTCACTTGTCAGAATCTTCAAGGCATTGCAAATTTTTTAGTCAAGCTTAGATTGAAAACTCAAAACTTCATCTATGTTTAGGAGTCAAAACTGAGGTTTAGGGCCCAAGAAGAATTTTCCTTTCAATTACTTCAAAATTATTCCATTTGAGTTTAGTTGGTTACACTTGCTCCAATTTGCTCATATTTTGAATGACATAAAAATTGCGGTGCCAGACACCTTGAAAAACTGCCTAAAGGAAATGTGATCTTAGGATCTTTTAAATGCTTTGCTGTTTATGCCCTCTTTCAATTCAACAGTTGCTTTGGTTTGGTTTTTTTACTTTCAAAAAATCATCTGCTTTTAAAAAAAAAGAAATTCAAAAACCAGTTCACTAACAAGCCTAATTTGAGGCTCAGAGCTGCACTATCCATCCTTGACAGATAGCTGTTTATTTTCTACCTTACCTTTACAAATAAAAACAGTAAACTTGCTCTGCTTCTAGCTTCACTTTTAATATGGTACATTTTCTGTTTCTTCCTTGCAATTCTCAGAAGCATTTCCAAACTCTTTGCTTATTTGGTTTTATAGTTTCCTTGGGCACAGCTTGCTCGTCTGGTCAAAAGTGTGTTTCCAGCATGCCTGCTGATTTCTGCAGCCACTGGATTAGGCCCATATATTATCTGTGTATTTCGTTTTTGCCTGCAATTCTAGAAGATCTACAGGGCTGCCTGGAAAGATGTAAACGTCTCCATTATGGCAATCTATTCCCATGCCACACAGTCCTTTTGTTATAGTGGAGATGCAAATGAAGAAAATATTAATGACTTAAAACTAAAATTGTTTGGTTTAATCTTTTAAACCAGGCTGTATTTTTAATATCATGTACTTTGGAGTCTACCAAAAAAAGAGGAAGAAGATAATAAACATCACTCAATTCTTGGTCTTTTAATCAGAATATAACTAGCAGTGAGAGGATCAATATTTTATTTATGCCTCTGTGATCATGTTCAGATGCCCTAATGAAGTTGCTGAAATATCAGCAAAACAAATTGAATCCTGACCAGTCGTACCCCAAAATATGAGTGGCATCCATGAGGACTTAGAGAAGCACAATTAACTGTCTCAAACAGTGTCAAAGAAGGAAGATCCCACAAGGTAAGCCACCACAACAGGAACTTGAGCACAGATGGCAAAAAATACCAGGCCTAAGTGGAGGTGAAGGTTTGGAATTAGCACACTGGACAAAATTGCACTGTGTAGACTGTGGGGAAAGTGCAGACAGTAACAACAGGAAGATGCCAGGACTGGTGAGGCAGATCTAGGCTACCTATCTGGACAAAAAATCCCACCATGGCAAACTGTGAGAAAGGAAAGAGCTGGTTACACACATGCCATCCCAAGCTGCAGGAACACCATGCACACCTTGTAAATTCCCAGTACATGGATCCAATAAAAGTGGTATCTCCAGGACACTCGGGGGAACCCACTACGAAGCAGACCAGAGTGAAGGACCAGCAGGACACTGCAGGAATCCACGTGGTGATATCTTTGTTTAACCTCTCTCTCTCCCTCTCTTGTGTCCTATTTATATCTCTCTCTACCTCACATTTACTGTTAAATAAAATCTGTACTATTGACTTTGGCATATGGTCTCATTTACACCTTAATTTGGGCAGAGGCATTTCTTAATTATCAGATCCTGACAACATCCATGAGGCACTGTCCCTGGGGAATATTTTTTTCCTTGCCTCAGATGTATCAGGGCATTACTTATTCACACCGACAGACAAGTCTAAGGCTTCTAAATGGAAAATCTAAACACCTGGTAGCTATGGATGGCCTTGCAAACCCTCATCAGCTACATTTTGGAGATCTGAACCAAAGATAAGATTTCATTCTACCTCAACCTAGCATAACTTCAAATCTCAGTCCTTTTGTAGCTATCAGAAAAAGCTTTTATTAATTATACTGAGTTTAAGATCAAAAATTTGAAGATTTTCAGGAAATACATTTGTTGACTTTGACTGCAGATGAGTGGTACACAGGAAGACTTTCTCAAGAGTATTTCCTACACCTGCTCCAGAGTGCCTTTCCACAGCACTTCCAACCCTTGGGATGACTAATAATCCACAGAGCATCCTCACCTTTCCAGATTATTGTGCATTTCTTCATGAAATATAAAATCACTAATCAATCAATAAGAGCGGCAGTGATAAACACTGACTACAGCTTTGCTGATTCATGCACTCTCTAGCAGATTATCCCTCTAGAACTAATTGGAAAATTCTGTTTCTATTGACCTGATGCAGTGAGCTTGCATCTTTAGAAGATTTGAACTTGAAATTCAGGGTCTATGGAATAAAAGATCTATCTCTCTTCTTGAAGACACTGTTTGTAAATAAATAAATGAACAAACAGCTCTTACTTTTACTTTGAAAATCTTACATCAGGCTCTAGAGAGAAACCAGGCAGTTTTCCAAAAGAATTTTTACAGTCAGCACACTGAAAGCAGTCCATCAGTAACAAAAGGAGGGAAAGCAAATTCAGCTGAATTAAAACTGCTCTAGACAAAAAGGGAGCAAAGACAACAATGATGATTAAGAAAAAAACTGTGCATATTGATCACATTATTCTACTACTAAAAAGTGCTATTCAGTAACAAGGAATTAGCTCAGTTAAAACTAAAAAACAAAAAGAAAGAAAGCAATCCCACTGAAAGTAAGTGTTATAAGCTACATGCACCTGGGCTGCTCGAAGAGCAGTCAGTAAGAATAGTTAATAGTTATACTAGAAGTATATACATTGTCACATCAGGAGTCTTACAAATTAAGGCATTGCTGGGGACTACACAAGAGAGGAGAATGGCAGGAAATAGTTTTACCAAGAGGCTGGGGAAAAACTGACTTACCTGGGATCAGTGAAAGCTTTCAGAGGCACAAGGAGGTGCCCTGTGAAATGATGCTACTCTGGAGTCCTCATGGAGCTTTTTTTGAGGGCAATCCACTTCTGAAATATATAATTTTTTGGTAAATCACACTTCACTTAGATTAAATTTCTCAAGAATTGTCCTCCTGAAGAGAAAAGGTTAGAGGCTTCATATCATGAACGGAAAAAAATCACAGAATTTATACAAGTCCAGATTTTTACTTTTTCTTTTTATAAAGAGAGACTCCCTCTGAGTCTTCATTTTCCTTGTTATATATGCTCATTCTTTCTCCTTAGAACCACTGCTGTCACATGCAACCACACACAAATTAAGGCTAGCAGATGAAAAAATAAAGAAAATCAAATGCAGAGTCTGGTTTCCAGCAAGACAGCTTCTATTCTTATTGAAAACAGGCAGAATTTTAGCTTATTTTACTAAAAGTAACTCAGAAATGTACTAAAAAGCTCTATACATTTACGCACACTCTATTTCTGCCATCTCTGTAACCAAGACAGGAAAATATGTTGACAATCACCATTGCTTTCCTTTAGCCTGTCAGCTGTGTTTTTGTCTCTCATAAAAGCCAAGGAATTATGTGCCCAGGGGTCACGCTCTGAGATGCTACAGGGCAGACCTGGCCGAACAGGGGAGCCCTGCCTCCGGAGATACATAGACTAACAGGATGTTTCACATTCAGGTTTTGTGACTGAGTTCATGCTAGATGTAATTCCTATCTATGTGCAAATGTTCCCAATTCCTCATTAAATAATCCGTGAACTTTCACTGAGCTTCTGTGGTACTCATAAAAGGACTGGGAGAACTTGCCCTGCTGACTTTTGGGAACCTTGTCACTCTCACCTGGTGTCCCTTTCTTCTTAGCTGTTGGTCTTAATTTAATTTCTTGCACATAAATTAGTTCATAGGTTACACTTTATTTTCTGATCCTTTCTAATCCTTTTGAAAGGATGTGATAGATGGAGGGGAATATCCATACATTTAAATAATATGTCTGTTACACACAGAAAAGTTATGAAATATCAAAAGCAGTCATCATTCACCTATTTTTTGGTTTATTTGATCAATATCATCAGTAAAAATCTTACTGATTTCAGTGAGTTTTGAGGCAATGCCAAGTCATTTTAAAAGTCCTGTTTTTCCTTTTTTAAATGTGCTAAAATTTAAGTTATATTGTAAACATGGTCAACTTTACCTTTCACAGACAGATGCTAGTCTTTATCACCTGCTTACATATTACACAGAAGCATTTTTTTTAAGTCATAGCACTGCCTCTGCAAGAAATCTGTATTAGCAGAAAGAGACACTTTTTTTATTTACATCTATAAATTGTAAAAAGTAAAGTTAAATTCAAACACTTGGCCACTTGTAACCACGTTGTCTTAACCATCCATGGTTTTCTGTGACATTGCAAACTCAGTATCCTAAAACTCTGTAATAGAGAAGCAGGAAGCAGTCTTAATACCCATGCCTTCTCTGTCATTTCTGTTGTTATGGCAATGCAAACAGGAAAAAAAAATATCTTCTAATCCTTAAATAACAGGAACCTAGAGAAATGCACAGTTATAAAATATGATCCAGCCTTCTTTCACCTGAAGTATTCTTTTCTGATGCTGTTCTTTAATCAGCCATCTCTAATTAAAAAAAATAAACCTGTAGAAAAGAGGGTGATATTTTTTTCTGAATCCAAAGTATTCATAACTTCATGTTAAGTCTAATCTTACTTAACAGCTCTGCTGATGGCCATTAAGATGGCAGCAACTGAATACTGTTATTAGAAGGGCTGGCAAATATCAAAAAAGACACAATATCCACATTTATTTGAGGCCCATTTCCAAGAAAAATAAAGTTCCCACTACCAGAAAAAAAAATGTCAATAAAAAAAGGTAAAAGGACTGACCTACACCTACCAGAAGAAAATAATATTTGCTAATGCGTGCTAGAAAAGATATGCATGTTCCACAGAAGTGGAAAGTGAAACAATCAGAGAACAAATTCTTATTTGGTGGGTCCCTAAATGGGGGCAGAGGGAGGGCCAAACTGCCTGTATATCATACAGTCCATTCTTTGTTATATGTAGAAGGGACATGTACTGGAGCCAGAAGGGTTTTTTTAAATGTTTAAAGCAATAAAGTTAGTGGCATTAAGTCTTCTTGGAAATATCAGATTCTTATCCATGCATTATTTTGTTACAGGGAACAGAAAAGAATCCCTTGTGGTCTTTTTTCGTGTGTTTGCCTCCAAGGGAAAAAGGAAAACTTGCTATAATATACAAGAACTTAACTGCCAGAATCACCCCAGAGTGTTCCGAAGCATTTCCCCATTTTCTTCAAGTCAGTTTCTAGTACACAGTTGCAGCACCTTCTCTAAAACAGGGTATCTGTGGCTTTACTAATCTAAAAGGCAAAAATAAATTTCGACCCAAGGGTTTCTGCCTCATCCTGTATGATCAAGTAAATTGGAATCCTGAATCAAGCACTGAACTAGTTGATTCCTTACCTGAATATCCCTCCCCCATCACCCTCCACAAAGCAGCAACCACTACCCCTTCACATCCAGAAGCAGAAGGAAGTGCTTACACATTTGTGTTCTTTCCAGAAATCTCTCTCATCAGCCTTTCATTGTGAACGTTATTGCAGGGACTACACATTGGCTGAATCTATGGCAGCCCAGAAAGGAGGGGGAAAAAGAAGGTGCCTATGTAGTCCGTAGACACACAAGAGTGTGTGTCAAAATTTAAGCCCACGTTTTGGGCCACAGCTATGGAGAAAAAACCCCTGTTAGACATCGGGGAAGCAGAAGAGGATCCAAAGAAGCAGGATGTTAAGGCCCATTGACACAATCAGCATCAAACAAAGGATAGGGAAAGGGATACGGTCTTCCATTCCAGCCCTCAGACTTTCAGGAGGAAACTTTTGAGCATCATGTTCTGATGACATACAAGAGCTGGATAAGGTGTGTGGAGACTGCTTAAACATAAGTACTGAAAAGCATTATTATTTTATAAGTATATTTTAATTTTTTTGAAGAACATTGCATAGTAGTTTTGCCTGTCCTTCAAAATTTTGTACATTTTCTGGGCAGAGTTGATTGAAAAAAGGAAACGTTGGTTTTGGATATTTTTGTGAAGAAATTTTCTTCAGGTGTTTCAGATAGAAATTAGTGAACTTGATTTGTTACCCCAGCTGTAATGTACACTTGCTGCTAGAACTGACTACACAATGCAGTGTGGGACCTGGCCATGAGCACCTTTAAGTCTTTCTGGTGATTTTAACCACTCTGCAATGCTTCATAAGTAATACCAATAAAAAGAAAAAAGGATTTCTCACATAGCAAAATGTATTCACGTATTCAAAGAACAGGTGAGGGAGTCTGGGCTGCATTCCTCCAGAGCAAGAACAGCTTCTTTGTGCTCTTTTGGCCGTACACATTACAGAACTTGCACAGTTCTATACATGCCGTGCAGCTTTTCTCACTTGATACTGCAGAATCAAAGGGAAGGAAAGTACATCATATTGAGATGTGAGTCCACAAGGTCCTTTGTTAAATTTTCTTCTACTAGCACTGATAAATTAACCAATTAAAATTAACGCTTTTTCCTCTGAAGGAATTTTGTAGCAAAGCAATGGACAATAGCACGGAGCAATATGCATTGAATTCCAAGTCAAAATTGTAGCAACAAGTATACATTAGAGCTGGGGAAAAATTCAAGTCCTCTAATTTTCTACCAGAAACACCCAAAGAATGTTTCTGTGTCCTTTTTTCAATCAACTCTGCCCAAAAAATGTACACAAATTGGAAGAACATGAAAAACTACCATAAATTTGTGTTTAAAAAAATAAAATTAAAATTCATCTATAAAATAGTCATGCTTTCCTGTACTTGCATTTAAGCACCCTCCTCAGACCAGCTGCATTAATCTTAGTGGCATAAACAGACTTATAGACAGAAAAGGGTTTGTGTTGTCTTGTCATAGTGTTAAGCATTTGGAGAAGGCTGGATATTTCTAGTACGGAGAGTTTTAGTAGTGCAGTGTTTAGGGGACCACAGGCAAGTGGTTCACAAGTCATGCAAATTGTCCCAAACATCTGTAGATAAACCTTTCCTGCTTTATACCTCCTTCTGCCACATGTTCCTGCCCCTGTGCCTGCTCTGGCTCTCACTTAGCTACCTCATGGGCACTAAAGCCAGGTAAGTGTATCTGCCAAGACTGCAAACTGGGTTTCAAGTAAATGAAAGCCTCAACACAGTGTAAATGTTTCAAAATAAAAGGGACTGTATCATAACAAGCTGTTTTAAGTGTCCCTTTTAAAGCATTTATTAAAGAAAAGCACAGAAAATATAAATTCCGATGCTTCTTTCTGTACAGGTACATTAGAAATGAGCAGGAAAACCTCCAGAAGGGGTTGACTTTTTCACTGCAAGTGCACTTACTGCAATACAAACCTGGATAAATTAGTGAGGACAATAGATTTCTCTGATCTTGATAAGCTGGTAACAGGAGACATCTGAGCTCTCATGTTGCAGGGGGTGCTCAGTCCCTAGCTGAATTACTGTTGTTTTTTCCAGAGCACCCAGGGCCCTGCAAGTTAGGCTTCATGTGACAGCTCAAGCACATATTCTTAACAAAGGATAGGCAAGTGTTCTATGTAGAAACACACATACACACAAAGACACAGAGGCTTGAAAACACAGGAACAAAAAGGGTTTTTAAGAAATGGTAAATTAATTACTGTGCAATTCCAAGTTTAAAAGCAGTTGCTTAATACAGTCAACACAGATATAAATCATAGCATAGCCCTACAGGTTAAACCATGCATGTGTGACCGGATAGTAATTTCAGCTGTGAACGACAGCCAAAATGTTCAGGTTCAGGATATTTAGAGTTTTTGAAAAGTAAATGAAGTAGCTCAAGTTCTCACTAAGAAGAATGTGAAACACAAATGTCCTTACAGGAGAAAGCTGTCACACTCAGGTATCCCAATATTGTCATCAAGCAAGGAAATCTTCATATGGAGAAAGGTAGAATAGTAATAAACTTGGACAGACATAGCAACAAAGTGTTCAGAAATACTCAGAGCCAGGGAGTTGGACAAAAGCATTATTGATGCCATACCGTTTAGATGCATACAGAATTAGAGTTTAATTTAGCAGTACTTTTAGGTAATACTTTACAAATGCCATTTTTCACTGCTGTGTTTTGTATGTCACCGAAAACTGCTAATGCTCATGCATATTAAACTGTTATCTGTTGCGAAATGTCAAAATGTTAGGTTAAAAAATATACTTGTTTCTGTATATGTGCCCTTCTAGCTCCTTCTGTCTTCTAGAAAGAGTGTCTCAAAGCAGAAAGAATAAGCTTTCAAGATAATAGTGTTCTTTATGGATCTTCTTCTCTTAGCAGTGCAGCAGATAAAGTAACAAGGAGTCTGCCCAGCAGGTGAATTTCTGTTAAAGGCTTTCTGTGTCTTGGCAGTGGCTCACAGCATTGACATTCTTTCACAAAACACTTTGTATCAAGGAATCAGCATTTTTCTAGTGACAGGTCGTTTAATAAAATTCCTGACGTGGTTCAAGAACAATGCTTAAACAACAGTGATGCAGTTAGGATGGTTTAGAGGTGTGCCAGAATGTAAGTTTATTGCCATCTGTAAAAAAATCTGCAGCACACACAAAGGATGGTGGCTCACTAGAGAAAACAAGAGGTTATTGTCTTTGCAGCCTCACAATTTCGTTCTCCTCCTCAACCTCTCATGAGGCAGAACAATTACTGCACATTCCAGAATCACTCTTCTGAAATGGGAGCCTCATGCTTTCTGAGCTAAACAGCTTCAGCCCTGGCTGACACCAGTGCCTGCTTTTAGCCTGCCATCAGTCAGCACACTATCAGACCTGCCCTGTAAAAGCACTATCACATCAAACCACGGTTTCACACCGGTGGACACATCCAGTACGCTCATGTGAAGAATGCATTTGTTTCACATCTGCCCCAACCTGCTCTTATATTCCTCACTGCTTCGCAAATAAAGCCTCCTGCAACACAAAGTACACTTCAGGCTGATGCTCAGCATATTACCTCTGTGGTGAAGAGACTTCTCAGACTGTCAAATGAATTCTTCTTAGGGCACCATCCTAAATTTCCATTAAGCTATAGGAAATAAAATATTTTATAAGGTATTTCCAAACACATAGTCATTTGTCCTCTGAGTGCCCCAAGAATGTTTACAAACTGCTGTGCAGGCGGGATAGTAAAGCAGTTCTGGTTAAAAGGTCAGTTTAAGGGTTTAGGGCAATAATGGTCCAGTTTATAGAAGGGAGGAAGCAGAGGGCATAGAAAGGTAAGGGCTGAAAATGAAGCGTAATAAAAACTACAATTTCACTCACTTGTTCTACAGGAATGAACAACATCATCCACTCCTACTTTCCCCTGCTGCCTAGAAGGCCCTTGTTACAGCTGCAATTTATAAGGTCGAAGGTAGGAGGTAGAAAATTTTCCTTTCTTTGGGCAAGTATGCAAACTACTCAGGTAAGTTTGGACAATAAGTAAACTGTCCTGAATACTTCAGGAAAATTAAAAAAAAAGTGTTGGAAAGAGAGGATCTTCAGTTCATAAAGGGAAGATGGATTTTTTTTATTAAGAGAACAACAGAAATCTGAGACTTTCTGTTCCAGCTCTGTCACAGGCCCTTTTGTGACCCTGACCTGTGGTCTGAATGCATTTCTCTTGAAGTCAACACGAGTTTTATCACTGTCTTTACAAGAATCAGCATGATTTAAGAAATTTCAGCAGTGCTTGTTGACCTCATATCCATCATGGAACAGCACGATGCAGACACACACTACTGAGGCTGTGCTCATGGCATTCAGCTGCTGCAGCCTGGCCCCTTCCCATGCAGAGATCCCAGCTGGGGATGAAAAGAGCGTTGCCCAGTGCCATGCTGTGCCCGTGCTAGTAATCTCTCCCTCTCAGCCTATCTACACAAGAGATATCTTGACATTATAACAAAGAGACTAAATGAAAGACAGGCACTTGACAACTGGACCTGGCAGCTAGCCATTCCACAGGAGTCAGTGCAATAAGCAGTGGTGCAAACTCACGCATAATCTAAATCACCATGGCAGAGGTTTCTTTCCTTCTGTAGGAATTGCCAACCCTTTCTTACTGTGAGTGTGGGGATAACAAAATCACTAATATTTTATCTAACTGACTGAATTTAGATTACTATACACTTGACCTGATTGATGTTAGAGCTGAAAAACTTTCCCACCTCACTGCTGCTGGATTTGGCTTTATTTTAGAAGGGATAGCTTCCAAACAAAAAAAAAGTCCTCTAAGTTGAAGGAAAACATTTTTGATTTAGGTCTAGTACAGCCTAGAACACAGGTTTGAGCCCTGTCTCCATCATTTTCACAATTCACCTTCCCACTGGAGTTCACCAAGTACGAAAAGAAAAGCAGGGTCCCATGGGATAGGCGGCAGTGCCGCATGCGCCAGACCCAGGTCAACGAGGTCACCAAGGCCCAGACCAGCAAAACCCTGCAGAAGACCCTGCAGAAGCAGAGTGTCCCCTGTAGGGGAAAATCCATGATCCAGGACTTCAGCTTGAGCACGGCCGCGAGAGTGGCCTTCGCCCCGCTGCAGGGGTTGAAGATTGTGAACCCACAGGCGGATGAGAAGGAAGTGGTTGAGGCCAACCAGAAATATTTCTTCAACATGGTGGAGTTCCTCAAGGTCAAGTGGGACAAAAATGGGGTCCTCAC
>VXBT01002909.1:261706-274927 GCA_013400235.1 Oriolus oriolus
CTCACCCCCCCGAGCCCCCTGGGACCCCCAAATCCCACCCCAAATTCCCAGGGACCTCCCAAATCCCTCCCCTTCCTTTTCCATCAGAAATTGGGTTTTGTGGGAGGTCAAGGGGGACAAAAATGGGGTCTCCACCCCCCTGACCCCACCAGGACCCCCAAACCCCACCCTGCAACCCCCAAATTCCCCAGGTTTCCTCCCCAGTGTCACTTTCCCGAACTTTTTACAAATACTGGAATTTGTGGTTGGAGTGCCTTGGGGNCAGAAAGCTTTTGCCAGAAGACATATTATGCATTATAGGGACCTCTGGCTTCAAGTTAGATGTGCAGCAAATCTGAAAAATATATTGCACAATACATTAGATGTAGCTGAATATTCATTAGACAATATCAGTGGATATTTGTCTACTTAATTTATTCTGCTCAAATGACACTCCTGGCTTCAACAGCATTTACACGATTGTATGATAATAAAGACCTGGGTCATGCAAGCTTTACTGGAAACTAAAACACTGAATAAAAATATATCATGTTTATGAATGTTTTCCAGAATCTCATACTTGCTCCTGCTCCAGCAATAATGCTATTTTCTGTTTTGCTGGCCAAATGCTAGGAAGTCTTTTCCTGAGCTTTTTTTAATAATATTTTTTGTATGAGAGTCATGCAGAGTTCATGACCCTCTTGGCTGGTAGGAAGGGACTGTCTTGTCATTAGTCCTTCACCTCCTGCTCTGCCAGAGTGATGTGTGTGAGAGCGTGCTTCATTCCCCTCCTGCCTGGGAACCAGAGCACAGGGACCCGGACAGCTCTCTGACTTGGCAGAGAATTCCCAATGTTCCTCCTGCCCCTTTCCTTCCCTCTCAAGAGGGCCTGAGACACTGTTTTCTCACACTTCAGCTGGGAGGGAGGAAAGGGTAGTACATCAGCAGCAGATAAAGACACCGGGGACTTAAAAACATGGGAAGTGCTGGTTCCAAGGTCTCTCTGACTAATGGGGCTGCCTGGCCCTTTCGTGGGAAGGCGAAATGTCCCATTAGACCAAGGCGGTGACACTGACAGGACAGAAGGCAGGGCCTTCTGCTTGCCTACATCCTCATGGTGAAAACCCTCCCCTTCATCCCATCTGCAAACCTGCTCATGACAACCACAGGCCCAGTGACACTTGAATCCTGTGAATTACTCAGCTGCTCTCCATGAAAGACATGCCCTTGATGACTGACAGAAAATATGACAAGAAATGGCTTTTTGAGTCAGGAATTCTTCCCGACCTCCCCCGTACAGCAGCAAGTGCCACAGACAGGGAACCATTTGTAGCTGTCACACTGTGTCCTGCAATTATTGCAACGTTAAATTTGAATTATGGATCTTCAAAAAGGTGGTGGGTTTTTGAAAGCTTGAAGATAATCTTACACTGCCATACATTTACATGCTTCCCGAGACTCCAGGTAAACACTGAAATGTAACTTGTTTGTTTATTTCACAACTACAGTCCCGAAGTGCTTTGTGCCAAATAGCAAAGCTACTAGGAAATCTTTTCTGAGAAATTTTCAAAAGCTTTGTAAAAGAACACATCACTTCCCAGTTGTAGAGGGTATATCTAAAAAACAGCAAGAGTCTCTGCAAAACGAGGACTTGAAATAAATCTATACTCTTTCAAGAAGTTTAATAGAAAAAAAAATTCTTTTTCTGTCCCAGGAAAATCAGCTTTTAAAGAGGGCTTTGTTGGTTTGGTTTGGTTGGGTTTTTTTCCATAGTTTTTGCATTTATTTTGTTAAGGAATCTGGAAATAGTATTTTCAACAAAAAAAAAATTTAAGTTATGTATTTGATACTGTGATTTGGGACATCTTGTATTTCATGAACAAATTTTGCTTTCATCAGATACAGACATTTGTCATTATAGAACACTCACCATTTAATTAAAAAATAATTTCAAGGAAAAATTTAGTTCTGACTGTTTCTAAGCCTAAATTCCCCACTGGAATTTTGACTGCCAACTGAAAAGAGATACCATACTTCTACTTATGTACAGCCAGAAGAATTTTTAACAATAAATACTTCCTAAGAATTCAGTAAAAAGACATTTCCAGTCAGAAAATCTATCACAACTTACATTAAAATATTATAGCCTGACTTTACAATTTATCTATCAGATTTTTTCAAGAGAAACTCACAGCTAAATAATCTATGGTTCAGAGAATGGAAGTCATCTGGCTAGGCAATGGATTAGTGATAGCAGATAATGGAGAGACTAAGCAATGGGTTATGGATAATGGTATTCACAATATTCAAAAATAATCCACAACAAAATAAAACACTGATGTTTTAATGATAGGTAGTTAGCACAGAGATCAAAGCTAATCAAAGTTATTTTTATGAATTAATTATCTGAAAACTTTAGCAGTAAATTATCTGTAGATATGCTGTGATATTTTTGTAGTGTTTAATGACTACATTTTAGCCAGGGGTTTATTCACAAACTGGTGAACAAGCACTCATTATTTATGAGTGCCCCTGTGAATCACATAGGACAGTTTCTGTTCCAGAACTGGGTGACTGGCACTCTGTAAAAAAAGAAGAAACCCATTTTCCTACATTGATACGATTTGCAAAATCTCAGACTGTGTTCAGTGAACAGTACAGCACCAAAATAGAAAACGCTTTTAAAAGATTATCCTGAGAGGACCTTTGTGAACAGATATTTATTTAACAAGTTACTTAGTTTTCCTGATACTCCTGCTTTCATATACACTCGTGAATAAAATCTCACACCCCAAAGTTGTGCAGGCACAGAAATAAGATGCCGAAGGGCAGTAAGCTTTATTGACAAGAACATTTACAAACATTATTTGGCTACAGTTACCCCCAGCTGAGCCTTACACACCTCCTGGGCTACCACACGCACACCAAGGAAGGGCATCAAAACCATTTTAGAGGCAATTACAGCAGGAAGGAGCAGTGAGGAGAAAGGTGTGTATTATATACAGACGGAAAAAAAAAAAACCAAACCAAAAAAAAAAAACCACTGCAAAACCACTTCAAGATGACTTTCATACACTCTGGAAAGAAAATTCTCTCTCCAGACTGTGAGTTCAACATTTTGATGTTCCAAGGTGGTGGAAACTTAGGCCTGCAGGGAAATTCCTGGCACCAGCTTCCTGTGGCAGGGAATTGTTTTTCTGACAAGAAGCAAGAAGTGATGAAGGATGTTCTTAGGCCATGAATAAGTTTTGGTTTCCTCACTACTACCACATACTTAAAATAAAGTGCTCCCAAGGTCTAAGGAAAAGGAAGAGGCAAAGATTTCCTGCAATAAAACTAGATATAGCAATTACCTATGTGTTTATCTCTTGTTTATCATTATTTCATATGCCTAAACTAAATAACTTCTGCAAACCCATGGAATCATAGAATCATTAAGGCTAGAAAAGATCTTTGAGATCACTGAGTACACCATTAACCAGGCACTGTCAAGTCCACCTCTAAGCAATGTGTCTAAGCACCACCATGGTACTAACATGTAAAAATACAGTCTCTCTACACGGCTGAAGAGAACCGCTGTTCTGTCTCAAGATCTTTGCAGAAGTTGCAGCTCCATTTCAAAAATCCTTGTCTCCAAACCCTTTTCTCCGAACTATTCAAACTTTATCTGAACCTTTGTGAAAAAGTGGCAAGAGATTAACTAGGATTCCAGCAATATATGAGTGACTGCAAGGAATATCTCCTTTAAATCAGTAACATGATCTCGCAGCACTCGTGTGCACAAAGCCAGCAGCTGTTTGGGCCATGGAGAAGAGAGGAGAGAATGGAAGCCCTCAAGGAATTTCTTTCCCTTATGACTCTAGGATCACTGGATCATCACAGGGTAATGGAAAAATTCAGGCTGGAAGGGACTGCAGGGGGTCTCTAGCCCAGGTCAAAGCTGGATACACTGATCTCCACAGACCATAAACCAGCTCATAGCTGGGACTATTCTGAGACCCTTATGCACTACTGTCCCTGAGAAATTGCCTGGTAGATTGTACCCCATCCTGTCAGACTCTGACCCTATCAGTCTGAACATGGTGACCCATGATTTTGTGGATGCCTGAACAGGTCAGATACATCAGAGGATTTCAGTGAGTGCCAAAGGTAATACTCTACTTCCTTCAAAACTCTCCAAAGGTCTATCGCCCTGCATATTCTTTGTTTAATGCAGAAGACAGGCAGTAGCTACCCCAAGCCTTCCTTCTTCTCCATGCCTAGGGTTTTGTACAAAGGCAATTTTGTACTGCAGTGCTGGGACTATTTATAAATGAAGGGACGTAGCACAGTTAGGTGCCGGTAGTTCTGCACCTAGATTAGAAGAATTATTGTCTTCTGAGACACAACCAAGACACTGCCCTTCACAGAATTCCTTACGCAAGTAACCATATCCAGTCATGTATACTCAAGCAAAAAACAGGACAAAGAAAGTGAAAGCAAAATGAAACCACAAAACTGTACACTGATTATCCTGTGTCACTTGCTGACAGAAGAATAAATAATAAACTGGAAAATGTCATTAATTCAGCTTGCAATATTGAAGAGGAGTTCATGTAAACAAAGAACATGGGAACATGCATAACGCCACACCATCATTTTTACATTTTATTTGACAAACAAAATCATACCTGACCATTCACTCTTGGCCTGCTGTCACTCTTTTCCTGCACCCTTAATGTCTTCTGAATTATGGACTGTATTTCCCAACAGAAAATTGTTTTTCTCTTTCTCCTTTTGAAATCCTGTAACTGCTTTAAAACTGAAAACTAGTGGAAAATATCAGCACACTCACTTAGCAAAGGCTGATGGTCTCCCATCTCAGGTGAGGGCACCAAATTAGTCATTCATGGATTTCAAGCAACATAAGCAATTATGCTTTTGTTTTCTAGTTAGGTATAGTTTCTGCTGCTTCCTCTACTCCCTGTAAGTAACTGACGTTTTTCTCTAGTGAACCAAATATTGTCGGGCTGTCTCTGACATTTTTATACTTTTTGGAGAGACTTTCCCACCTGATAAAAACTTCACATAAAATTGAAGGGGGTGTTTATAGAGAGCATCTGCAGTATGTAAGTCCCAAAAATACAACGTGGAAATAGGGATCAGGAAGACAGAAACACAAGGATAAAAGGGGTGGGGCTTTGTTCTGTTTTCTGTAAATATATAGCAACTCTTTCAGGGCACCCCAACAAGTGACAGGGGAGCAGATAGACCTCACCTACAAAGGATCTCTGTCTTACATTTCTTATGTATTCTTATGTAGGGGGTGAATGATCTGTCAGGTTATGCATACCCTCACATTCTGGACAGGGCTGATCAGGGTCATGTAACAGAAAAATAACACTAACTTGTAGCACTAGCTTATGATTTAGGACAAGGGGAATGATTTTTTTCTCCATTGCAAACTTGACTGTACGATCTTCAGTAAGTTGCCTCACCTTCCTGTGCTTCCATTTCGCATCTGTAAAGTCAGGACAATAGCATTTTCCAGGTATACTGTGAGGAAAAAATACATTAAAGACTGGGAGATTGCCCCGGTAGTACAGTGGTAGGAACATAAAGGAGCCAAAATAGAGTTTTGCTATTGAAGGTTGTCATTAAAATACTGACTAGCGCTCCTTATTAGAGCTGGCTGAAGCACTTCCCATCAAATAGATCCCGATTTCATCATTCGGCTTTCATCAGAGCCAAAAGCTTTTAAAAAAATCTCAGTTTTGACAATGTTTTTGAAGGAACGGTTTCTTTGATGCGGGCTGGACACCTCAGTTATTTCCAGAGACAAGGGTCATGCTTTTCAAAGCATCTAAGAGGTTTATCTTTGACCCTATGAAGAAGAAAAGGTTGAAACCTAAAAGGCTACTATGCTATACAATCACCATTGTCCAGCCGGTCCTGCCACTCCTGACTCAGAACACACTGGGGAGAAGAACTCCTGTGCGAAGCAAAGAAAGTGCCTCTTCCAAAAAGGCCTTGGAAATGAAACTGTTGGGCAGGGTTTTCACAACTGCCAGCTAATCCATTCAGAGTCAGCCAAAGTGCTTGGTCTGACCTAGCAACTTTGGCATAAGTGTGAGCTGCAAGCCTGATTATTCAAACCATGATTATTTAAACCTGCTTTTGCAGGCCCCTGCAGTTGCCTTCCATTTGCATTTTTCTATTTTTTTTTTTGCCCCAATCCCACATCAAGGATATACAATTCCATTTATGTGACATTGGGGCAGTTTGACCCAGGGGAAGTCCTGCAACATTTATTTTTCTGTTCCTGTATGCACACTTTGAAGAAGCGTCCCTCATGCCCAGCAGTTCAACAGTTCAAGCAATGCCATTGCCTCTACAAATTTTTTCTTTTTTGTTTTTTTTTTTTTTTAAGGAACTAGCAGTAATTTAAATGTAACATGATTTAAAGCATATATATACTGGTACCAGCTGCATTAGGGAGCATATGGATGGATGTGATGGTTTCATTGTCTAGATTAATGTATCACAGGCATTACTGTAGAATTAAAGAAAAAAATTAAAAAGAAATTTTTAAAAATCCCCAGAAAAACATCTCATTACCTTCCTACCCCCTACCAATGCCTTTGGGTTTCTGTCTAGCTGCCTACTTCTTGGACTGAGACGGGAGAAAACCCCTCCGTGCAGGAGCGGGGGAAGGAGCGCGAGTATGAGACCGAAGGGTTCAGGCTCCACCTAGTGGGAGCAGCCTCCCTTCCCCGGCAAAAGCCGCTCCCAGGTGGGCAGTCTGTGCTCCCGCACACGGCTGAGGGCTGGCAATCGCCCCCAGAAAGGACAGCTGGAAGGACAGATCCCTGTTTAGGAGCTGTGTTCCTCCGGGCAGACCCGATGGCGCAGCCCCTGCACTCAGCATCCCGGTGACGCTCAGCATCCTGTGCTGTTCCTGCATCCCACCTGAGGAGCCGCCCCTCCCCATATTGGGCCAGTGGGCTGGAGGTAAAGGGCACAGTTTGATCCAAACTGTTTACTGGGATCTGCACATCCCCCAAAGGACCAAAAATGACTCTACTTCCAAAGCATTTCAGGGCAGAGTAATGCTTCATAAGCAAACGTGGACTTTCCCTCCAATGTTTAATCTCTGTCTCCTTTCTCCCTGAGGCAGCAACTCAAAGAAAATGACCCTCAAAGGGTACGATATTCTGCTTCACACAAAGCTTGTTATCCTGGGGCTGCTTTTTCTGTTTCCTCTCTTCTATTCTCTTTCTCCCCTCCCCTCTCCAGAACAAAAAAGATCATACATCTCATCAGGATCTGTCTTCACGGGAGATTCTTTTTTTTTCCTTCTTTTGACAACTTTCTTTTCATGAGGAAAAAAAGTATATTTCTTTTTTTTCAATATAATTGTATTCTGCTTTGAGTACTTTGATATAGTAACGACTGTCATGAAGTAGATGTGCTGCTTTCTGTTTCATGAAAAAGACATTTAATGTGAAGTACTAATCATTTAGTCTCACGACTTTTCCCATCTGTTACAAGCTTCCTATTTTTGGTGGGAGGGGGTTAATTCTGGACATTTATTTTGTGGGCAAAGTTACAGATTAATTAACTCTAGTGGAAAAAATCTGTGCCTAGCATGTTAAAAATAGCCCTTCCTGAATTCATTTTTCTTTTTAAGGAATTTTAAAGTCCTTCGTTTTTGTCCCTGTAGAAAGTAATTTTTTTGTAATTATGATCTAAGGATAGAAGAGAGTCAAAGATTCAGGGAGATCTAACATCTTTTATTAGACTGAAATAGATAGAAGGAAGAGCCACGGCTTCACACACACGCACCTAACACCTGAAGGATGCCCTGCAAACCCCAGAGCAAGTGCTTTTTTGTAGTGAAAATAATATAGATATTCTTTAACTCCTATTGTATCTCTTCAAACAACTGACAGCATTGCAAGGAGTGCCATCACAGATTTTGTGTCTTTCCAGCTAACAGTAAACAGGAAAGAGAAATCAAAATCCGAACACTGCAGATCTGCTTTCCATAGACCATTAAGTGAGACTCCATTTTAAAAAGTTGAGTTATTCAGTGAAATTTAAATAAAGCAGGTTTCATACCCATATCCTGCCAAAACTAAAGATCATGTCTGATGGTGCAGAGGTCTAACAGTTCAGCCGAGTATGTCAACAGTTTCTCTGCTCTCTCCTTGCGCTGGTTGCATCACTTACCTGTGCAAGTGCATTTGTGCCCCACTCTGCCTCTCTTGCAACCAGAAATAAATTCCCTCACCTTTCAGCTGAATAAAGGTTTATGTACAAATCCAGCAGAAGGGATCTGTAAAGGTAGGCAGCTCTAGGAGATGTTTGGGCTTGGATACAAGGCTGTGCTATAGATGCTTAGACACAAACAGCTTTTTGCCTGCATGGACCCAGCACAGGAGAGATGCTCTGACCCTGCAGAAGAGGGGCACAGGACCAGGCAACCCGATTGCTGGCATGCAGGCCTGTATGAACCATCAGCAGTGGCACTGTATGCTGCTAACAGCCTCATAAAGCACTCCAACATGTTTGCTATTTTCTCTCCTTGTCTTTGCAAGATTTGAGTTATGCTTTCCGTGTTGTTTTGTTAGTGGCATTTGGTTATGTTCATACTACTGTGTGTACTGCTGCTTGACTATTTGCATGCTGTGCCTACTTTTGCTAAGTAATGGGGAGCTACTTGCTTCTATTAAACCTGCTGCCTTAAGTAGTCTTTCATCCCCTCCATGCTTAAACAAAAAAAAGCTTGAGCTGCTAGTCTAAGGATTTTGAAACCTTAAAGACTTCATTTTCTCTCTACTCTGCTGTTGTTGTATCCCACCACATTTATTTTCTGCCAAAGAGGAGCAGGATCAGGGCCCGTTATAAGCCAGGAGAAAATAAAATTTCCAATATAAGTTGCACCTCTGCAGGTTAAAGGGGACTAGAAATGTGAATTTTGCATGGAAGAGAAAGCAAGCAGTATAAGGCGGAATTGTACCCATCAAATGTAAGCTTTGCTCAGAGAGATAGTAGGTCTTGTGAGGGACAGCTTGCCCAGGAATTGGAAAATGAATCTTTCCTATGCTAGCTCACAGAATCTGAAGAAAACAGAGAGAAAGAGTAGCCGCCCACAAGAGATGGGATTTCTCTGTCCTGAAGGGGAATAATGAGTTTGTTTCATAGGTTCATCACAAGTTGTCTCTGTCACTCCTTAGGGCGAGGACTCCTCTCATTCTTCCACTTCTCCAGTGTGGGGACCCTCCCACAGGAGACAGTCCTCCATAAACTACCCCTGTGCCACTACCAAAACCTTTCCAAGTGAACACAAGACAAATAAATAGAATAATGTTCTCTTTCAGATATTGTATTTATTTATGTTTTGAAAATATTGCAGACTTTCTGTGCTAATTTTTTTTTTAAGGCCATTTCTCACTAAAAGAATAGGTGGAAAAACTGTCATCAGCTATTTCAAATACATAAAATTCCACACCTGCATAAATGTCTGGAAGACCTAAGGAATAGCCCGTGGGTGGTTTTGTTCTGTGTGTTAGTTTGAATCTCCTAATAAAATAAATTTTCAATAAATATAAAGGTAGATGCAGAACATTATTACTGAACCTGTGCATACAGATGTTACAGCTGAGGTATATTAAATGGGCTACACCTCCTGATGAATGGCTTGTGCATGTACAGGCAGGAACCAGGTGAGTTAATGAAAAACTGCCATAATTAGGTGACCTTTTTCATGGTGCATGACATATTGAAATTTTGTTTGAATAGGTGAAGTTAAAAAAAGGTATTTCTGTCAATTCCTAAAATATACATGCTCTTAATATATGGCACTCCATATTGAAAGAAGCAAAGCTATTTCACAAAGACATAGTTCATCCAATGCTGTCAGTGGGTACTTCTGATTTTTAAGGCCATTGCCACCTACATAAAAAATTCTGATTTTTTTTTAACTATTTCTTTATAAATCAGTGAGAACCTTAAAATATTAGGGTTTTTTTTCTTCCTTATTTTTATCCAATTACCAGTGGTCTCCATATGGATAAAAACCAAGTCAGTAGCATGTGGGAAGTGCAAGAGGACTGAGCTCACCTAGGTTCCCTGCCTCCAGTCCCCTAAGCCTTCTTTTCTCCTTCTCCTCACTCTGACCCTGCATCTTGTTTTCTGGTGTCCCACACAAATTATCTGAAGACATATTCCCAAGGCACCAATCTTTTAAATGGTATGGGCTCATGAAATGTCCATGTGAAAATAGAGGTAGCTCCCCCTGGGTTTCCAGTATTGCAGGCTGCAGGCTCCTCTGTGAAACATTCTGCAGCAGAATAGAAGTTTCCATTACATCATGCATGGAACGACTTTAATATTGATCTAACGTTTTATACAAGGAAATAGTGTAATACTGCCTTATAAAAATGACTTTCAAATGCTAAATGTCAGCATTTTTAAGGAACGTGAGAACAGCTGTACCTGGTCAGAGACAAGGTCAGACTAATTTAGCATTCTGTCTCCAAGAGTACCCAATTCCCTAAGTGCTTTGTAAAAAGTGTAAGAGGAGGGCAAGCGTAGAGGGATGCTCATCTAGGTTACTCTCCCAGCCGCCAGTAATCTGCAACTCAGGAGCTTTTGGCATCAGGCTTAATGAAAAATACCAGGAAAGCAATAACATGTCAAAGTAAAGCATGCAGAAGCCTAGTTGTTTATATATTCACATATATAAACTGAAAGCACATATAAGTCTCTCAGTCTGATCCTAAGACCCTTCAAGTAGAAATTTCTTTCAAACTTTTTTGTTAGTCTTAGTAACAGATAAACCTGTTACTAGCCAGCCCAAAGAAAATACCCCTCTTCATCTTCCTCATCAGTCCTCATCACCAATAAAATTAAATATTGAGTGGCCCAGGATAAGTGGTTAAACAGCAAGGAGAAACAACATAAAATAAAGCCTTGCTGGTAATATTCTGTTAGTTTAAACTTAAAGCACCTGTGTGTCAGAAGGGGCCAGTGTATCCACCAGATCTTGTGCCAAAATTGTTAAATATTACTGCTCGAGGTCAGGCATCTAGAGCTGGGTGCATAAAAGAATAGGTGCACTGTAACAGCCATTGGTACTTTGCCACCAGAAGCCTCAGCCATAAGGCTGGGCAATTCTACACAATTAATGGCAGAGGAGACAACCAGTCAAGAATCAGATTCATAGGAAAAAGAAGAAATTTAAACCTTTATGCTCTAAATTGTCATCCTTAAAAACCTCACCTAGTTGCAACCTAAATCTGGATATACCTAGAAGCTATTCCTAACTTCATCTTTTGCCTTCATGTACCCCAGGTCCCTGGAGCAGTTCTGGATTTGTGTGTTGTGTATTGCCAAGTGCGCCTGGTTTTGATACTCATGGTTGTCTGGGGACTTCTGACTAAGCACCTATAAAATGAAGAAAAAAGGCACCTTCCTGTGAGAGCTCCTATAAACAGTGAGTTTGGAGGTGGTCTCACAGCACCTCTGGGAACTGTAGCTTCTTATAGATAAGGCTCCATAAGGAAAATACTCATCGGGACAGGAGCTCTGATCCAGCCACTGCCCTGAACTTGTTTCTCAGGGGACTATATCTGCAGGCAAGAGCCTTTTTCTAAAGCTATTGGAAATGTTTCTGTTCCAAAGCAGCTGTGCCTCTTTCCTTGGGCCTCTACCCCATGGACCCTCTCTCAGAAACAGTCACTAAAGCATTTCATTCAAATCTCGGTCAGAGACGGTCATTTCTTTTCACCCAAAAGCCTGGCAGGATGCCCTTGAGGACAGGTGACAGATTTCAGTTCTTTGTCCCCTCTCACACTGAAAGGATTTGAATTTATGTATAACGTTCCCAATGCAGTGACCCAGGTACCAAGCAAAAAGATATTTTGGAAAAAATTTCCCTCCTTTGAAGTGTTCAACTTTGTATAAAGCACTTCAATGGCTATTGAAGCCCAGTTTGCTACCACCTCTGGCATTAGTTATTTCATGATTTCAAGGATGTCCTTTGGTAGCAGTGGCAGTCTGTGTAGGCTAAAGTCTGTTTACAACCATTTACAAAATGGTAAAGAAGTCAGTCCTCCCTGTGTGTGTCTTTTCCATTCATTTCATATACTTTTGTTCCTTTGCTTAGCTCTGAAATAGAAAAAGCACGGTGGGAAAAGTGTGATTGAGGTTTGCCTAAGTGTTTGGATTGTTTCTTCCATTCTGTAAGCACAAGCACGGCTTCAAAAGAGAAAATATTTCCACTACAAGATTTGTGTGGAACAATATCAACAGCAGCAAGAAAAGATAACTCTTGAGTACAAGCCTAGCTTATTCTTTTACTAATTTGTTTCTTGATAAAAGTAAATCCCTGAAAGGGATCTTCTTTCTTCTGTTCCATGGCTTATGATTTATAAGAGATTGAGAAATGCATCTCCTTTTAGTGCTGCAAGATCTTTTGAAATCCATAGATAGGTATTACTATGGTAGCATGACATATTACTGATATGCCACAGTTCAGGCTGAAATGTATGAACATATTTTTAATGTAAAAGGTGAAACTGGAAGAAAATTAGACAATTACCTTGAACTGAGATGACAATATTAGTATTAAGTACTATTATAAAATAAAACACTATTTGCATATAAATATAAACAAAGCTACTAACTGTATTGTCATGAAGCAAAAGTATTTATTGCTAGCAGCAAAAATATAAATAGCTCTTGAGGTTGGAAAATAATTATCTGTTACATTTGTAAACACACTTTCCCCAAAGAGAGAATTTTACAAATGTCAACCCCAAAGCCAAACTATGTTTGTATTATTATTCTAATGTGTGTTTCTGTTCCTTTTTGTTTTGTTTCTTTCTTTTTCTTTTCCTTTTTTTCTTTTTTTAATAATTCCTTACCTGATCACTCTTCTTCCCATTTGTGCTTTATCATCACAGCCTTTCTTTGTCCCTCCATTACTCCTTGTAAGAGTGCCTGGTCTCCTTGCATTTTCTTCAGTTTTGCCTTTTTGTTCTTCCATAATGTCACTTTCAGACATGGAAGACTTAGCTCTTCAATTTCTCCTCAAACACTGGAGGAAACTTAAAAATGCTGTCTCTAAGCTACCATCAATATCACAGAAATACAAAACAGGGATTTGGAGGTGAAGACACTTAAAGGTAAGCTTTTGATCTACTGATTCAGGCATGATACAAGGAGTGGGACAGCTTCTGTCCTTCTGCCCCCCCC
>VXBT01002909.1:274956-461185 GCA_013400235.1 Oriolus oriolus
CCCCCCCCCACTGGTGATGATTTCTCTCTCATTTCTTTTAAGGACTGTTCAGACAGTCCAGAACAGATTTTCAGTGCCTAATTTTCAAGTTCCTGCTTCCTTGAATAGCAGGTAGGCTGTTATTTAGGGAGTTCATCGGGCAAGTTGAGGGGTTGGACTGGACGACCTTTAAACTCCTCCTCCAACGCAAACAATGTCATGATTCTGTGATTCTAAATGAGGCACTTTCAGCAAGAGTGAACTTGTCTGTTTACTGGTTGAACTCCATGTGCCACAGCATTCATGGCCAGCAGAATGCCATGATTATAAAATAAAAGTTAATATTTGCCACCTTTAGATATTTAGATCCAGATTGCAGCAAGGAACCTTTTGCCCATCTAGCCTCTAGCACATAGTAACAGTGGTATTTGATACATATTTTATCTTACTCTTAGGTAACACATACTAAGGGTATGTATTCTTGCTATATTTCTTTCAAGATATTAGTTTTTAAATACAGTTTGAAGTGGTGATACCAATACTGGTACTAACTTCCCTATAAGGTATCACAGTCAGTCTGTCAATTTTTAGGTCAACCATGGAGGCAGGACGTGCCATTCAGCATCCTAGGTTTTCATGAAAGGATGCAGAAAAAAAACTCCTCTGACTCAGGCATGCACACACACACACACACACACAGAGATGCACAAACTCATGAGTTTTATCAGCGTAATCTGGATTCATTCCCTTAAGAGGCCTCATAACTTATACATATTGCAGTGCCACACACTGCAATACATCATAAGTCTGCTTATGGATCCTCTGTCTTTGTTTAGAGCACTTACATGGAAGACACAGACTCTAGGTCAATTCTTTCTTTCACTTAAATTAATCTCTCCCTCATTTAAGAATCCTTAAATTGACGTTGTTTAGCTCTGGTTAATAGTTGAGGGGAAAATAGTGTAATTACTTGGTCATGAGACCTGGTATTAACTAGTCACATTTGTTATGAAAATAAAGGGAACAGGTTTACCACATTAGACAAGAGACTCACACAAAGGTGGGGTTGATATTCATGTAGTAAATTGCAGATCCATGTGATAAATTACATTTATCATGCACCTTTGACTGACTCACCTGTGTTCTCCCTACTAATCTATCTCTGTCAAGATTCATTCCAGAACTCTTAACCTCTGAGCAGTTTTCAAGTGTCTGCTATTTTTTAACATTCTGTCACCAAAAAAAAAAAAAGAAAAAGTTTTTTTGTTCACCAGAAAATGCTCAAATTCTTCTCCAAATTACACTGCGATAAGGAGGAAGACCTGCAATACTCAGTTCCGAAGCAAAGAGGTGTTTGAGGTTCTCCTTATTCTCAAGAATGCAGAAGAAGCATGTTCCTTTCAAGGGAAAATAACTGGTAACAAGCTTTTTGCATCTTAACTAGCAAATGTTTCTACCTTAGATATGCTGGCATATACTAGACCTCAGGAGTGGAACACAGTGATTTATAGACAAGTTGCTTAAGATCATTTAGAGGTTCAGAACTGTATCAGTAATCGTTCTGAGGCCTCTGTAGTTGCCTCATAATAGCAAGTTAATTTAGCTTTAATATAGAAAGAAGTGCAATAACAGTATCAATTAAAATAATCATAAAACCTCCTGAACCATTTCTGAAATAATTTTTATGTTAAATTTGTAACACAGCTTAACTGCATTTGTGTTATAAAGTTTTTATTGGCACTCATTTGGGATGATCTCTGTGATAAACTCTGGGATACACCACAACTCATACATACTGTACCTGAGTCCAGACTCAAACCACTTGGCTAAAAATACCTTGCTTTTATTTAGAGTTTGGGGAACTGCAAATACTTTCACCAGCGAAGAATCTACCTCTAAAATATTTAAACATCTCCACTTTTTTCACTTTGCTTTTCTTTCTTTTACTTTATTTTCTAAAAATATTTTCATATGTGTATATGATTGAGAAAGAGATAAAAGGGACACATATTAATGAAAGCATTCAGACTTTGTACTATCTATCTAAGTGCACACTTCCAAAAGGGACTTTGATGAATGGACTGCCAACTGGTTTTATTCTTATATATTTTAGCAAAATCGCAGCCTAGCAGAGTTTGCATTATTTATTAAATTAGTTTGGTGATAAATCTCTAATTTCATAGTCATTTAAAATTGTGCACATATTTGTTTATTTATTCACAGACATGGACAGACACACACACTTCTTCACAGCACCCAAATACAAGCATCCAGTGTGGAAAATTTTAAACAAAATGACTTAATTTTGGCACTGTTACAACCAGCTATGCACAGAATTTTCCAATTGGGAAAATTTCAATTATAAGTCACTAACACTTGAGCTGCCTGTATTATAGCACATATTTTTTTGAGAGCAAAATTACCTAGTACTGTAGATTAGGGTTCAAATTGCAATAAAAAATAATTATCTTAAATTAATCAAAAGTCAAATTAAAATTATCCAATGGACAGTTTTAGCAAGAGTAATCATGTGAAAAAACTATTCCCCAGAAATATTTTGCTTCACAGAATGCTCAGTTCACTAACAGTGTTCAGATATTTGTGTTGGCTGGTTAAGTGTATCAAGAATATTATGTTGCTTTTGGACTGTGTGATATTTTTTTTTAGTTAATCAGCAGACTACATAAAGGATCTCAAAAATGCAGAATCCAGAACAAAATCCAACACCAGCTTCAAAAAGATATCTGATTATTAGACAGTAAATTTGCTCATCTGGAATTTTTCACACTAGTCCTTCTCATTTGATGAATATTTGCAGAAAGCAAACTCAAGCATTATATCAACATGCTTGAAGTAAATTTATTTTAAAATCTGAATGAAGATATGTAATGTTTGCCTAGAGCTAAAAGAAATAGGGTTATGAACACATCATAAATACTATGCAAAGTTTTGAATTCTGTTGCTGAGACACATTATCAAAGGTTGTGCTATCAAGCGAGACATAAAACACAACTATAGGATCATCTCTTATCTAAAAGTTAAGAACACAGTTAAAAATTATAAATTTTGAAGTGATTCCCACACAAACAGAACCATGTTTTGAGTGTCATCAAATACAATGCTGAAGCAAAATTTTTTTCTGCATTTTTTCTACCTTTACATTACAGTTTTCCTTCTTCTAATAAAATTCATGTTGCAAAACATGTAATATGATCTTCCACGTATACTTCTAAATCAGGATATGCTATGTACTTATACACATGAATGGGAAGTTTTTCTTCAGAACATTCTTAGTTAACAAGAATTCTGTCCCGTACATATACTACACACATATAAACCAATACACTTGTGCCCTCAGGAAAGAGGAAAATATTTATTTATTTTCTTTTTAAGGAGCTTCCAGTTTTGGATTTTTTTTTAATGGGCTATTCTAGTATTTTCTTTTGAAACCAAGAAAACAGGAAAATATTGTGGAAAACAATAATCATTATTTTAAGACTTTTTAAAAAACTCAACCAGTGCATAACAATTGAGAGCAAAGGGAAAAACTGCTATTCTCTCTCAGATATTGTCTGAATATATGGTTATCTTTCTGTTTGACTGCAAAACATCAGATTCTCCCACGTATGTTGGAAGCACCCTCAAAATGTACTGTGGTTAAAATTCTCAAGATCAGAGTGGACAGAATGACATCCTTCAGGGTGTTTTTTGTCAGGAAAGACATATAAAATGTTGTGATCTTTTCCAAGCAAGGCACTTTCTCCCTTTGTGCGTGGCAGACCTGTGAGAAGGGAAACTGCTAGATTGTTCTTTAACTGAAGCAAAGGTTCAATTTAGCTGTTTTCTTATTGCCAAGAGAGAAACCTAAGTATATCTGCTTTCATGTTTTGTAGGAAATGAAAAAGTATAGAACTGGATTACTTTCTTTCTTTTTTTTAGATCTAGGGTCAACCACGAACAGCTTTTGGGTCAATCTCCCTGCATTACACTCTCTGTACATCCAGAGTTTTCCCTCCATCCATGTAAGGCTGGCTGCTGGTGGTACTACTCTGCACTGCCTTCTTAAAGGTTGACGAGGTGATGTATCAAATTGGCAGGCTTTTGTAGTGCTGGCAAACCACAGACATAAGATAGGCAAAAAATCTCGGTCCCAACTGGCGTGTGCAGTGTTAACACCAGGAGTAATTTGTTTTCAGCATATTTTGCATTGATAAGAGTCAGGAGAGAAAAAGAGGTATGTTTAGTTGAGTGGAAGATAACAAACACGCAGTGCCACATTCCCTCTGTGTGCTCTTTGTTATCAGCAGGACTAGCGGCATTATGTACTGTACAATGAAAGATAACCATAGAGTGAGAGATAGCTGGCTTTGTAGCTCTATTGATTAAACAGGACAGCAGGCTAATCAGAAAAAATGTTACAGGGATGGGAGTCGAGCCACTTGGAAAGTGTGAAACACTTGAAATGTTAATTTTTTTAATAAGATTGTACGGCAGAAAACTGTTTCCTGAATTACTTGTTTTTATTTTAAAAAAACCCAAACCTATGCACGGAGAGGTATCACTCCATTGCCAATTTGCAAAGATAATAACACCACATGTATCTGAGACAGCCACAAGACAAGATACAATACAGGTTTGAAGCCTTCCTAAATAAAATTCACTGGTCTAAAGTTTTGCTACGTATCAGTATGTACATGGGGATAACCTGTCAAACAAATGGGTGTACCATCTACCTAAAGACTTTAGGGGAGGTTTTTGCATATAGGAATACTTAAAGACTTCAGAAACCAGTCATATCAAAAAAGAAACAAACATAAACCCACAAACAACCAAAAAAAATTTTAAAAAAGAATCCCAAAACCTTAAAACCTCATTAAGGCCTTTGTGACTATTTTGTGACTTTTTATTTGTTTACTGCTTTGCTCAGCTCTAAGCATTTAGGCTAATATTTTTCACGGCATATATCTGTGTCAAGATGAATTTGCTTGTAGGTAACATATTTGTATAATTTGTCTTCCAAGCTCTTGCTCACTCTGGGGCTAGGAAGAGACAGACCCAGACTGGAATACGATGGATGTGCTAAGTGTATGGCCACAGAAATTCAGGCCAGCTCTGCAGGAGCAGCCTGGAATTATGAGGATTCAGAGGTAATGTAAAGTCATTATTTTCCCTCTTGACTTTTGGCTTTGAGGTCTGTGCTGCATCTCCTAGAGGCACAATATAGAGTCTCACCTGACGTGCTCTGCATTGGAGTGCAGGATTTCACTGGAAAAGCCTCTTTCCATGCTACTAATATCTCTGTTCTAATTTTATCAGATTGCTCATGTTCCTTTGAGGCTTCATTCATAATCCCCTCTAGTTGGGTGTAATCTACTGTATCTCTGATCCATCTCTCCCTGCTAGGAGCTTTCTCTGCTACCTGCTGTCTTGCAACATGGCAATTTACTATTGACAATGTTACTGCCGGTAGTTGGATATGATGACTCGGTGCAGCAATTTTGGCTCTTTCTTGCCAATATATATTGCCAAGGATTCATAGGCACTTCTTCCAGACTTCATATTTGCCCCAGAAACATGGGGAGGGGGAAGGTCACAGAAGGCACAGCACTTGTGTGTCTGCATTGGTGCATGTGTCAGTCCCAGCTCTCTGGGACGACGTATTTCAGATGCATATTGGAAGTTAAATACATTGCTTTAACCTTTCTTTATCCTTTCCCATACAGAATGATGCTATTTAGAAGCAACTGATAGAGCAATTTATACTACACCTTTGACAAATTGAATTTAATAAACAGTAACAGCTTAGCACAGTTTTAACAAATCTGCTCATTCCTCCACAAGTTCACTCCTCCACTCCTGCCTTTGCCAGGCTTCTGGAGCCTACAGCAGCCCCTTAGCAATAGTCAGCATTTAGACTGCGAATTGTCCTTTGTCTTCGAGGAACAAAAATATTCCCAGGCAGATCCGGGGTTTACCCTGAACTGGGAGGTGAGTCATGATAAAGTAAAGGTCACATAGATGATTTGCAGCTTGATCCTGCAGCCACTTAAGTCAGTGCCAAACCCTCGTTCCTTTAAGAAGAGGAAGGATTGAGCCCAAAACTTTATTATGCAGTTGAAGGTATAGTGCTGTGTGCCTTTTCTTTTTCTTTACATAGAAGCAACCTCAAGACCTTTGTCCAAAATTCTTCTAACTTGATAGAGCAAGTAACATGAAGAAGTTTTTAGCTGAGGCTTGGATCTTTCAGTAAATTATTTTATTAGAGATCAGTTTGATTTTAGAGATCAGTTTGACTGCCATGCATTTTAAAGTGAAAATATCAAAGCCTGTTTTTTTCTCCAATTATCCCCTCCTGTCAATTCAACATTTAATTAATACATTAGCCACTTCATCTGCTTTTTCAGAACTCACTGATTCAAAAATATTTTTAAAGTTATTTATCAAAGAAGCCATTTATACAGGCTGATTCATTAAGATATTAGCAACACCTGTGTTTAAATTATTTGGTGTTCAAATAGATTTTGCTCCATGAGAAGCAGCCCCATGACACGATCACAGTGCGCCTTAGTCCCACTGACCAGTCAGTGCGCACTGAACCTGCTCCCCATGGACAGAGCGGGTGTGGTGAAAGAGACTTCATTTGCGATATGAACTCAAAGCTGCTAATCATTCTACTCTCAGTACACGCAAGAAGAAGCATCTTTACTCAAGAGTCAGAGGTTTTCTTCACCATGTGCCTGCCTATGTATTGCTTCTCTTGTTCTGCATAACACCAGAATAGCCCAGAGATTTTACAGGGTTCATTATGCAGTGTTTTTACCAGTTGACCAATAATACTACCCCATGTTTTGCCAGGTACATGTGCGTTTCAGAGCACAAGATTAATAAAAATAACCTTACAAAAAAAGTCCTCTGTGCAGTTAATTTCAAATTGCTCTCTTTTCACCCCTATTATAATATCCTGAAGACTTTGCTTCAGGCATGGGCATTTTCACTCATGGATTTACATGATTTTGCACCTATCGTTGAGCTGTAAGGTCCCACTGTCAGCCAGAAAGCAAGTGACCAACCTGAAATCAATTGGCCTATACCCAAATTTAATTAAACTTCTCTCTGCAACTCTAGAGGAAACTGATTTCCCTCATTATTGCTTATGTGGATAATATGTGAAATTAATTCTCCTTCACTAAGTTATCACTGCATTGCGCAGACAACACAGATATAATGTTATTAAAAGTAATGAAATAGGTTCATCAGCAGTTAACATTAATGTTTTGTGTCATTGCAATCTCGTGTGCAGTTTAGGACAGAATTATTCAGCTTTGCAGCAGCAGGATGCAGAAGGTCAGCTGCTCAAGGGTTTGCAAAGGTTTTGTCATAAGGCACTATTTACACAGAGTTTTCTGCAAACGGAAAAGGGAGGCAAAAAATAGATTCCTCTTCCTCTCTCTGGGAGGTGAGAGGAAGATTCCTGCAGTAGCCCTGTAGGTAAGGAGCACTGTCCCAGTGTTGCCTTTGCTAGCAATGAGCCACAGGTTTTCACTGAGTTTTCAAGGTCTCTGGGTTTGTCAGGATTCATTTGTCTGAACCTTTCTTTAACTGCCATCAACTCTCTTTTAACAAAGCACGTGTTAGCTGCAAGAGTAGTGTGTCTCATGGCCAGGGCTAACAAGTACTATCAAGTAGTTGTGCTGTGGTGAATGAGGTATTTATTACTCTAATACAGCAATGTACTCTAGAGGAGAAGACCTGGTACAACAGCAGGTGTCTTAAGAAATAGAGACACAGGATGTGGTGTAAAGGAGTAGGCAGGGGATGGTAAGAGATGAGAAACTGGCCAAAACTGGAGACCCTAAGAGAGTAAACTGCTCACCATGACACCATTAGAGAAATGCAGATATGGAGTTGAACAAAATTAGGTTTAGGTGTATCAAAGAATAAGAATTTAACATCCGTAGAATGTCTCATAAATTCAGATCCAATGTCCAGCTGCAGACCAAGAAAAAGCAAGATAAAACAGCATGTTGAAAACTTATAAAATAGCCTCTAGTTAATGCAAATAAATAAATACATAAAGGAGAGAGGAAGCAGAAGCCATTGATGTCAGTACCACGTTCATCCCAGAACACGATTCAAGATGCTAGTGGCTTGTGCTCTGATATACACACCCTGGCTGTTGTCACAGAACAAGGACTGCCTGAAAGCACCTGGCAAAACATCTGGACCGTATCTGAACAGATCTAACTCATTATATGATTCTGGTAGGCAGTGTAAAAATAAAGGATCACAGATAATTATCAAGGCTGAACTGTTAAATCTACATCCTTGTATCATGTTTGGGGGAGAGGCTAGAAAGTCATAGCAACCAAGGTAATGACAGCTAATTTAGTCTTAAACAGAGAGAAATTCAAAAGCAGAAGATCATGCAGATACATGATCAACAAAGCTATTCACAACTTATGCTGATCATCTACCCTAGAAAGCAACAAATATTTAAGACAGTAGTACCTTGGAGGAAACATATCCTCAAATGCCAAGCGCTGTGCAGAAAGCTGAGCCCAGCTTGGCACCATTATTTGTGGAAGCCAGGCCAGCTGTAAAGGCTTGGGCACAGTCACCAGCTGTAGTGAGTGTCCAGCATCCTGAAGTCCACGGTGCAGGCTGAGAGTGGACCAAAGCAGCAGGGGCTTTTGTTAGTGTGAATGTGTCTGCAGAGTGTGTGCATGGTAAAACAGTGATCTTGGAACAGAAACCACTAGCCACCTGCTATGCCCATCTCGCTAGGTAAACAAATTTTGCATTGTGTGTCAGTGAGTGGTGTGGTTCAAGCCTTGAGGACACTTCCCACGAACATTAACAGGTGGGTCCAGTGACCCGAGGGGTCCCTGCTTGGTTCCCCTCACACAGTCAGACCAGGTTTCCTCGCCGGTTCAACCCCTGGTTTCCCACAGCAGAGTTTCAGATGTCTTGTTCCATAAAGCAATTCAGTCATGGTGCAGTAACACAGAAACACCCTGAACTGGTGCCTGCAAGGAACCTCACAACAAAGGAACCCCCTGGCTTTTATCCCCTCACGATCCAAGTGCGCGCAGGTCTCACTCTTCCTCCTGGGTCCTCCTCTCCTTTCTACAATAATCAGATCTGAACTAGCAATGATTCTTTTATTGCTACATTAAGATTTTGTTCTTCCTAATAATAAATTCAGAATTTACATATAAGAAGCAATTTTGTTTTGACCATAATAAAATTTTGAGTGCAAAATACTACTCCTATCTGCTCTCAGATTCTACACACTGACCCAACAGACACAGGAAAGGATACCACATTGATCTAAGGTAAAAAATTAAAGAACCTAGCAGCATAAGATTGAATGGAACAAAAATGGCTCGAAGAGGTCATGTTATTCATTGTCTCTTTTTAACGTATTTGTTAAATTATTTCCTCTTAGTAAGACCTCAGGTAAAGAAAGAAAAATCCCCCAAATTCCAATGCAGATTTTTTTAATGAGATAAATTTGAAGGACAGCATTTTAAAGAAAGTTATAATTCTGTTGGGATGTGAGCAAGATTTTGTAATCTCACAGAATGGGTTTTTTTCTGATGTCCCACTTTTTTTCAAAGTAATGTGAGAGTCCTTTTTCCTATTCACACAGTGATGTGATCAGCTGGTTAACTGTGCTGATGCTCTCAGGCCTCTATTGTGTACAGATGGCAGATAAATAAATTTGTCTGCAAAGATCCTTGTCAAGAAACAGCAAGAGAACTCAATAATCAAACTTAAGGGCTGAGATCAGCATGTAAGTTTGTACTCAGTTTCTCAGACTTCTTACTTTGATATTTTAACCTGAAGAGTTAAAGGTGATTATAACAGTCTAGACAAGGCTGGGAGATGTGAATCCACTTTGATCACCTTGATAAAGAGGAAAAAAAAGGCTTAATCTGCTGATCAGCTGGAGGCACAAGAAGTAATTTTTCATAGGTATGATCAGATGCCTTTTGGATTGTGAGAGCTGGAAGATACCCTTCCATTCCTTGGTCTGCAGACCATCTTAGACAATTCAGAACAGATGTTACCAATCACAACAAAACCAACCCAAAACAGATTTCCTCCTTGTATGAAAGGGATATCTTCTGTTTTCCTTTCTGTCTTGCCTTACTGGTGCTGTAAGCTGTTTATGGAAGTTCTCCTATCATTTCTGCTTTAGGTGCCTAACTTAGGTTAATAGAAAAGGGTAAATGCTTCCAGAGTATAATCCATAGCATAAGTCATAGCATTTAAAATATCATGGTGTTTCCTGGTGATTTGCAAAGCTATATCCCAGTCCTAAGATGTAAAATTCTTCTCTATATATCAGAAGCAGCCTGCAAGTATGGTTTTTAGCTCTGGAATGTGGAGCATGGCTGCTACCTACTACTTCTTAAATTACTGAACTGAGAAAATTAAGGTGAATGCTAAATTCATGTCAAGTTAGATATGTTCATGGCTGGACAGACAGAATGAGTTGAACAATTACTTGTGGAAGTTAATCATGGCCAAACTCCAGCAGGTATTTGTGTGCTACCTGCCTGAATTCCCCCTGTAGTTTCAATTAAATTTTATCTTCACTTCCTCCTGTTAAAACACTACTGCGCAATACTGGTATCCCAGAAGGAGCTGCTATTCTTTCAAGGGAAACTGTACTCCAGCAGCAAGCCCAGCAATCTTTGTAGTGTCCCTGAGAAGTTCTTAGTATCCTTCTGGGTATGTGCTTCTATAAAAATGCAACGTATAACAGTATGCAATGCTACCACTCTGCTATTCATAAAAAGGAAAAGGAAAATAGGTCAGTATGTGAAGAACACGGGACACTGGGAATGTTCCCAAGTGCAGCTTCTGCTTAATCCAAATGAGGCCACACTAAGTGTCCCAACAGAGGTGCTCCTTTTTTTCTTTAAGGATGCCAGACAGCATCAACTAAAAGGCGCAGGGCACCAAAACCTTGATTTTGTTTCTTGTATCAAATGGAAATGTAAATAGATTTCCCAATAATCTTACTGACTCTAAGATGTTAGAATTGTTCTAGAGAAAATCTATGTTAATATGAGTATGGACAGCTCTTCTTAAGATATCTGTAGGCACTACATACAGCCATATACCACAATGCATATAAGGCCTCTGATAGATTCTTGGGTTTGTTAGCTTTGACTTTTATTTTTTTTTAAGCCGGCTATAATAGTAATAATGACTTCAGTTCTGGGCATTTCCTGCGGACTAATGACCAGCTGGGATTAATGGCCTGAAATGTAGCCACAGGCCATCAACTCATCCCAGCCAGCCATTAATCCTATGGAACTACCAGTGCCTCTACTGTTATTGCTTAATTTAGTCTCCCTAATTTCAGTGTAGCTTTAAAAACCTCGCTGCAGCCACTGAGCAACTCTGTATTTTATTAGCCCTGCATTTCTACTGCTGAGCACAGGTTGTTTTCCTAGCTGCTGATCAACACTAAACACTGAATAGACTTTATTAAAACTTGGTTATCAAGCTGCTGAGCATCTCCAGACATCTAAATATTTTATGTGTGTTTGCTTTGAGTGGCCCTGAGCAATTAATACATTGTTTCATTAGGAGGGCTTTTTACTAACCACTAAGTGACTCTAAACACCTAATATATTTCACAAGAAGTTTGTATTCCAGCCATTGAGCAGCTTTAAACACTAAATTGGCGTCATACATTTAAAAAAGAAATCACTCAGTGTTATACATTTCTCACAAGTAATTTCCTGTCTCTACCCTTCTAAACATTATTCTTTTATTTTATGGGTTTTTTTCTCAGCTGATATATTCCTATTTAGCTTGTTGGACCTCCAGTACTGTTCATTGAAAAGCTTGGAGCATCACTGGAATTGGCTTTGCTTCATTTCCATCATCTAATACAAAGAAAAGATGACCCACAGGAGGCAACACAGACCCCAGTTTCCTTTTGGCAACAAATTAAACGATTAGAAAATATTTGTGCTGTTCTGACCAAGGCAATAATTCAGACTTTAGAGTTAAAAATAAACCATGGTGTATCCCTGCATATACAACCACCAGCAGCATGACAATCAAAATGGCACTGATTCAGTAGGTGCTCTTAATCATCATTATGGGTCTCCAGCCCAGTGCTGTCAACACCAAGGTTGGCCAATATCTGCTCTCAGGCATTTCAGCACACAGACCTCCACACTGCTGTACTGGGTTTGTGTGCCAAGGCTTTGGTAGCAGGGGGACTGCAGGGGTGGCTTCTGTGAGGATCTGCCAGAAGAGCAGTCTGCATGTCCAACAGAGCCAATGCCAGGCGGCTCCAAGACGGACGTGCCGCTGGCCAAGGCTGGGCCAATCACGAGTGGTGGTAGTGCCTCTGCGATAATAGATTTAAGAAGGGGGAAAAGTTCTTGAACCGGAGCAGATTGCGGCCAGACAAGAGAGTGATAATATGTGAGAGGAACAAGTCTGCAGGCACCAAGGTCAGTACAGAAGGAGGGGAACGAGGTGTTCCCGGTGCTGGAGCTGAGATTCCCCTGCAGCCCCCGGTGCAGGCCATGGTGAAGCAGCTGCACCCTGCAGCCCATGCAGATCTGCAGTGAAGCAGATTTCCACCTGCAGCCCATGGAGGACCCCACACCAGAGTGGGTGGGTGGTCAAAGGAGGCCGTGACCCTGTGGGAGGCCTGTGCTGGATCAGGCTCCTGCCAGGACATGCAGACACCTGGGGAGAGGAGCCCACACTGGAGCAGGTTTGCTGGCAGAACTTGCGACCTCACAGGGAACCCACACTGGAGCAGCCTCTTCCTGAAGGACTGCACCCTGTGGGAAAGACTCATGTGGGAGAAGGTGGTGAAGGACTGTCTCCTGTGGGAGGGACCCCACATACACTGGAGCAGGGGAAGAGCCTGAGCAGACCTCTGCGTGAGGGGGAGGGAGTGGCAGAGACAAGGTGTGACGAACTGTTAACTCTCATTCCCCATCTCCCCATTCTGCTGGCAGGGAAGAGGCAGAGCAATCAGGAGTGAAGTCGAGTCTGGGAAGAGGAGGGGGTGGGGGAAGATGCTTGTAAGATTTGGTTTTATTTCTCATTGCTCTACTCTGATTTGATTGCTAATAAATTAAATTCATTTTCCCCAAGTCATGTCTGTTTTACCCTTGACAGTAAATGCTGAGTGATCTCTGCCTGTCCTTATCTTGACCCAGGAGTCTTTCATTGTATTTTCTCTCCCATGTCCAGCTGAGGAGGGCAGTGATAGAGCACCATTTGTGGGCATGTCTTCAGGAAAAAAATACTAAGGAAAATTTTTTTAAAAGGAAGGGGTAGATGAAAAACAAAAAAAAGGGAAAATATGAAAAGCAGATTTTCATTTTTCTAAAATAATTTGAAAAATTTGTCCTAAGACAATATAGGTATGGATTCAGAAGACTGGAGCATTGATATAACCAAATAAACACCTGTTTTGCAATTATTATCTCATAGGTAATGTTTTTACAGCCCAGCCTGATTACACACACCATCTGTCTTCTAACGTAATATGGAAATATTCTCTCTAACCATATCAGTTGGATTAACAGAATTTAAAATATTGGTTATACCATTACCTTAGAAATGATCCGATTTGATGGCCATGGTAGAGAATTGTATCCAATACAAATTTAGATATATTTTACCAAGACGGACCAGAAGTGTTTTGATTTGTCTAAGCCTCCTCAGGTACTCCTGGTATTCAGCAGTTCTGTGTTGGTTCTGCAGCAAGAATGGCAAGGCAATTCTTACATTCAAATGACATCCAGTGAACTGCACTTCAAAACTTAGCAATAAGATCTTGCCTTATAATATTTGGACTGCTAGTTATGCACCAGCCTCAACTGCAATATCTGTCTTTGTGCAGATACACCAGGGCATGAGCTAAGGAATGAGCTAGTATGGGAGAAATGAGTGGAGATTATGGCATATGAGTGGAGATTATTACTTGGATAACTCCAATGTTTTCAGTTCTCTGCATAAATACAAATAATTGACTTTGGGTGCTCTGGCTTGGCATACTTGTAACTCAGACTGATATCATCTGTGTAGCTGAGTTTGTGTATCTGTGAGCAGGACTGCATACAAGAACATGCTTGAATTTCACTTTTAAGCCTCCAATCACGATTACTTTCCTGAAGTTCTGTCAAAATTACCTGATTCCCAGGAATCAGATCTGGAACTGCAGACTGTTACCTTTGGACCAAATCTATTTCGGACCATTCCTCATGGGAGGTTTGTGTTTGGTTTTGGTTTTTCTTTACCTTCCAGGCACTGAAAACCAATATATTTCAAAGCTGAATCACAATTTTTCTTTGGCATGCATATTTTATTTTGCATACACATGTGGTTTTCATGCAGTTAATATTTTAAATTTAGAAAGCCTAAAATAAACACAACAAAAATCAAAATCCAAGTTGAGACCTTTAAAAATAAAGGGTATAATGAAATATAAACTGACCCTCAATTCTGTAAATACAGAAGCATAACTGTGTTGACTTTGGGTTAGGTTCAGTTCAGAGAGGATGAATGCAATATTTATTTCAGCTTGATCTGCAAGCATTGGAGTTACCTCCAGTTATAAGTGAAGTGAGTCCTATGATAATCAAAATCATAATTGAAGAATTTACTGTCATGAGAGCAATACATTATTCTTGTATTAAAGAGGAAAATACATTATTCTTGTATTGAAAAGAAAGTCTGCCTCTTTTCTCCTTCTGTGATTAATGCTCCAAATGTTTATGTATTTAACTCTTCCAATGTTATAATTCTTGGAGCTTTATAACAAAGACATGTCTGCTGCAACAAAATAAAATTAAAAAAAAGAACATACAATTTTACATTCAAAATGAGAGTTGCACTGTTTAAGTTATTTTTTCAGCAATATCTGATAAAGTATGTTTTACTAATACAGTCTTAATTATTGGCTTTTAGTGGAAGTTTCTATATATATTTCTGAAGTAGGTCAAAAGTTCCTTTGGATGTATGCATCCTAACAAATCAACAATAAAAATTTGCACTGTGATGCAGTTTCTGGGGAAAGCCATACAGTTCCCTGTGTGTGATGGCATTTTGTGAACTTAAGAGTACAACAGTTGCATTGATAAAATATATAAATAGCAGAGATTTGCATGTCTCCTCTGGTAATTAAATTTCATAGGACTGCACTAGAAAAAGAACATATACCTCATTTTGCACAACCCAGCAAATCAAACTTCTCATCAAAAACACTTGTTGTTTTAAAAGCAGTCATTTCTGCACAGGCTAAAAACCATTTTCCATCAGTGCACTGGCACATCTCTGTGTGATGTCATTTGTAATATTTATTATTTAATAAAGACCAGTTCTTTATTTGTGAACTCTTAAGAAAAAGCTCATGATCAGAAAGCTGAGATTTGAGTTCTACTTTCCTCCCAGTTAGTAAATACAGCAAAGATTTTCCCACTGATTTTCCACAAGTTGCTGTACTGTTCTGTTGTATTTAATTGACACGGATATGAAATAGACTGTTTGTGTATCACCTGAAGTTAAAGTAGAGATTTCAAACAACCTTTTCTTTCCCCATAATATTGTTCCTTCTACAAAGAGATGTTTAACAGACAAGATCTCAGTCTTTTCACTTTCTCCATTCATCAGTATATTTCTCAAAGCTTTTGTTAGCCTTGCTTTTTTTCTTCTTTTCCATTATATAGTTCTCATTTACCTTAGTCCTTTTCTCTTGCTATCTTAAAATTTTTCCATCTAAAAAATCAAATTACACAGCGTCTGCTTCTTAAGACTTTCTAAGATAACAGTGGTCTCAGTCAGCCATTCATTTCTTAAAATCCTAGATTCACCTTTTGCAAATATAATGCCTCTGGAACACATCTTCCCATTGGGTTCTGCACGGGCTGCTCTTCATTCAAATTGGACACATGTAAGTCTTGTCCTGGGTCACAAATGGAAATTACACCAATACTGTCTTCACATTTTCCCAATGCTAAAAATAACAGCATTACTCCACGGTTTAATATGACTGTTGACGTATCTCTTGGAAATATCCCAGAGCAGAAGACAGTTGGAAAGAAGACAACCTTGCAACCAGAAGCAGCACAAGCACATGTAGAAGACGCAAGTGGTGTCTTGTTTCACGGCGTAATACCAACTCTTAATTTTGGCATGAACTATATAAAATCTTAGAATTACTTCTCTTAAAGGAAGTGTTTGATGGCTTTGTAACACCTCTCTGCCAGACACATCCCAGGGTACTGAAGGCACTCCTAAGACACTGAGGTACCCCTGAGCTCTAGTTAGCCTCATTATTAGCTAGGGGTGGTATGTCTCTTTTCATGCCCTCTATTTCACGGTTGTTGCCACGCCTAGGTACAATCAATCTTTTTTCACTCCTTCAGTGGTTTGAGCAAGGCTTGGGAAATACCAGGGTGAAAATTCAGACTTGTTTATGCAAAATATTTCCAAGGAAACCATGACTCCTTTGCACCTCCTTCTCTGGAAAGTTGTTTCATGACTCCTTTGCACTTCCTTCTCTGGAAAGCTGTTTCATGACTCCTTTGCACCTCCTTCTCTGGAAAGCTGTTTATTCCTTTAGAGTACAAATGTGGCAGGTAGTGACCAGTGTGTAGCCTAAAATGCCCAGGCTTGTCAAGGAGGGTGTTGCAGGTGAGAACGAGTACCTTGGAAATGGACTCTGGAACAAGGTGAAATGTGCTGAGTTAGAAAACTGCTAAAGTAGCATTATTAGTTTCTGAGCCCAGCAAACTCTCATAAATGTGCAAGCAATCAAGAGTACAACCTGGTAAACCCTTAGGTGCTAGCAACTGTGCTGTTTGTAATTTACCATTGTTGTCTAAAATCCACTCTGCCATAGTAAAAATTACTGATCCAAATCCAGAAGTGGAGAAAGCCACCAAATTTTCTTCCTTTGTGGAAACAGCAGGTGAGCATTGCAGTCCTTTTAATTCAATGAACTTAAGGTCGTCAATTCATGTGCTAAATAGAAAGGCTGTCCGATGGCTTAACTTGAGCTTTACCACCAGACCACTTAAACTAGGTCTCTTAAACTAGGAATCACATATAAGTCACTCTTGTCCTATCATTCCCAAGGTTTTCAACCATGTTGCAAGCTGAACTCGGTGCATTTGTAATAAACAGTTCCCTCCTCATTTTTATTATGTAATTTTTAATTCACAGGTAAAATGTCAGAGTACTGTGTCACTAGCTATCATCAAATTCTTTTAGATTGAGGAACAATTATTTTTTTCCTTGTTGAAATATTTGCATAATAAAAATGATCAAGATTAGAATCCATGGATTTTTTCCTGGAAATTTCTTAGTTTGTAACAAATCCTGTGATTTCCAATACTCTGCAGGTTCCCCACAACCTGTTCTTCTTTTCCACATCTCCATTTAACAAGTCTTCTTTGTGGGGATTTAGAAGCATCCCTTATAGCACACTCCATAAAACTTGCTATGAGAATCAAAGGCTAGAAAAGGAATTTGGAGAAAGCATCAGGAATATGGTCGGCACATAGAGGACTAGAAATTTTATGCCTCTTTTATGCCTGTTTAAAACAGTTTTTATAATTTAAGACCAGCTTATTTTTATGGGCATGAGTCCTAGCTGGCAATTATCCAGCATTCAGTCCATGGAAAACTTTCTTTTTGAAGAAAGGAGTGATCAGTGAGCACAGCAGTGAGATTAGCTCAGTTGGTTGGAGCATGGTGCTAATAACCCAGACTTTGAGGGTTTGATCCCCATATGGTCCATTCACTTAAAGAGTTGGACTCAACGATCCTTGACAGTTCCTTCCAGCTCAGAATATTCTGTGATTCCTTTCTGTGATTTATTTCATCCTTCCCCCTATTGAAGCAACTGCCCTTCTACAGCTCCTGCTTCCTAACTTGTGCCAGAGACTGTGCAGAGGGCGCCACCTCCAACCAAGACCCCAAATTTCTGCACTCAGCTCTTGCTTTACAGCAGATTTTAGCAGAATAGAAAACAACTATAATTTGAGATGGGGCTCTAAGTAGGACATCTGGTTTGACTTGCATATGGAAGGAACAACAGTTCAGCCAAAAAAATGTTAAAGCGCTTGTGATATAATTAAACACATCTGTGAGAAGAGATGTATTGAGTAATATGAAAGGTTCAGTAATACTGGGCTAGGAGGACTCTCAGGAAATGAGGCAGCTAGTCAAGACAGCCTTGAAGTCTGGAGAAGAAAGATCTGTATGTACAGAATGCAGATTTCTTATATATACTTTAATTGAATCACAGAAGTGAGTGTATGTGCCAAACAAAGTGAAAAACCCAACCTTTGAAGAGTCAATGTGAAGACACGCAAACAATAGCTGTTGGAAAAATAAAAACAAAATTTTGCAGAAACTGAATTTAAAAAGTATGAAGACCAAGAAATTATATAAGAAAATACTGTGTTTTTCTGGTATGCAAGTTTCTACACAAGAACTTGCATGAGATCCTTTGGAATACTATTGAGTGGCAGTCATATTAAAGTGCCGACCTTACCTTTCCTATAATCATTTTAAGATTTCTTGTCCTAGGTAATATATTGAGGCTCTGCTACAAAGTCAGATTGCCAAAAAAAGAGGTGCCAAAATTCTGTTACAATAGGAACAGGATACAGGGACAGGATATCAGAGTGCATTTACAAAAATTATTCCTCTTAAAACTGAAAAATTAAATTTCAGACACTGAGGATGGAAATAATTAAAGGAAAATATCCTGTGAAGAAGTACTGAAAAGGTTATGGCCTTTACATCATCACAAACATGTTCTGGCACAAATCCTTTCAAAATATATGTTTAATGTGTAGCAGTGAGAGAACAGCTGAACAAGATGAAACAAACTAGAATGAGCAAATGTGCAAAGAGGTTTTATCATTAAAATCCCTTGATATTACGAATGTTGAAGATCCTTCGGTACAGTTTTCTGGAGAACAATATGTTAATTCTTTCTGTCCCTCTGTAACAAATGGAAACTTTTTAATTTTTTCTGAAGCTTTTAGCATTTAGGTTTATGTAACCAGTTCAATAGAACTGACTGAATCACACTTTGTACTGTACTTTGGCATTATGCCTTACCGATACCTCTGTAACAGAATCCCATGAATTTTTTGTTTCTTTGTTTGTTTTATTTTAAATAGCAGGATCCTGGATTAAGCGCATCTGCATGTTGAGAGAATGATTCAAAACTGAGTATCTAGGAAAGCTGCAAAGTCACAGTTGTGGGGTGGTAACCAGATTATGTTTGTATTTGTAACTTTTATTTTGTCTCTTATTGGACTCACATTTTTCTCTAACTACACTCTTTCTCATGAGAATTCAGACATTACAGTTTGATTTGCTCTCTATTTGTGCAAAATAAGGCGAAGTATGGCTGGGAATGATGCTGCAGCAGCACTGACTAGGATCTCTGAATGCTTTAATGTGATGCCCAAAAGAACTTGCTTCTGGGAACATCAGGCAAAGAAATAAAAAACATGAGTGATTAAAGCACATTTCCTCTTTGGAAAGTTATTGTATAAACATGGAAGTGCTTTATCCAGCAGATGTGTAAACTTTATGTCTTTTGAACCATTATATCTGCTTATCTAAAGAATATGGTTTGTTATATTTTATTCCCATGAAACAGAGCAATCTGAGATATACGTAAAAAGTCAGAAATAAGTTAACCCTGACTTGCATACGATTAAAATAATTTTTAGCTGAGGGACAACTCTGAAATATTCAGTACATACACATACTACATCCTAAGCATGTAAGCAGTCCCAGGAAAATCATTGCATAAGTATGCATTTAGCAGTGACTAGGGAAACACTCAAATATCATAAAAGAGGTTACTGGTCTCTGTTGAAGTAGATAAAGTAATAGCTTTGGAATGCAGAACAGTTAAAACAACAATCTAACATGAGAAACACTTATATTGCAATTAGAAAAAGAGACTACTTCTTAACAAAATAAACTGAATAAATCTGAAGAGAAAGAAATAGAAAGACAGTAAGTATAAAAATTTGCAATACCATCATTTAGACTGCAAACAGACTTGCAGGTGACCAAGTTTCCAACAGGGCTATTTTGCTGTTCACTAACATCAGCATTTTTGACCTTCTCAGTATTACATATATTGATGGACTGACTATTTTACATCCTCCTCACAAAGCACCAAAATTAGAAATGGAGGAGATTGAAAACAGCTAACACACCAAATTGAAAACATTGAATAGGTCAAAGTCATAGACTTTGCTGCAATCCTTTCTGGGATATATGCAGAGGCAGAGCAGTCCATGTTTCATTTCTGTGCAAATCATTGTAAAAATTCTGTGAAATATCAATCTATGAACACATTCCCACAGCAACATCACTTTGTGAAAAAAGGAATGTTAAAAGGCAATCCATACTTACAGAATTTACAGTACACTTAAAATTGACTAATTCTTTAGTCTATCTATACACAAAATGACAGGAATGAACTATTAAAACCAAAACAGACTGAAATTGATAATTTTCCTGTGTACCTTCCAAAGAACTGTCAAAGCCTTCAGACAGAAGCCTCTTCTTATTGGGAATACTGAACCCTTGGCTACTCATCCTAATTAAAATGTAATTAGGTAAGTGTAATTAGGTAATAATACCACTCAAAACACTTAGCCTGTTTTCCACAATTGAATCCACAGTTGAGCTCACTATGGCATAAAATTCTGAACTCAGATCTCCTGACACTAATTGCCTCTTCACCCCAATTTAATCTGACATGTAGGCAGGAGCATAGAGCTGCTAGGAATATTTATGGTATGAACTGTGAAAGAGATCTGGGAAGAACATCCATGACCCGTGTGGTAGATGTGCAACAAAGGCAATGTAAATATTGGCTGCTACAGCGAGTATCTACTTCACAGAAACAAATCTGGTAATTTCAAGGAAAGATGAAATAACCCATTTAGTCCTGGAGGCTTCCTGTCATATATTTTTAGCCATCTGAAAGACAGGTGTTTTAAGGTAGTCTTTTTCACTACCTCCATAGTCAACAAAAAGAGGGAGAAGATGAAACAATCATTCATCTCACACAAGTGCAAATTTTAAAACAAATGAAAGGAACCGCTTTCTGTAGTTGCTTCTTCTTCAACCTGGACTACCAAGAAGAGCTGGTAAAAATAAATTTTGACTAGGTGCTGAGCTTCTAAGATCAGTAAAGTGAGATGGAACCTGCCTCTTTGCAGAAAATATCTCCAGCTACTACCTCACCATCAGCTTTTCCTGTCTAAGGCAATAATTAGAAAGTGCTGGACAACATAAATCAAATACCATTTTACATCTATCATCACAAAAGAGTTTCAGGTTCATTGAAGACACCCTCTGAAGTCCATTCCACAACAGGATGGACTCAACCCTTCCCAGGCCAGTCACATCACTGTCTTACCTTAGCTGCAGCCTGAGATACCTGGAGCAAACCGCAGGGCTAAAGGAACACGTGTGTGCGTCTGCATGCACACACACACATCAATGTCTGTTTGCAAACATCTGCAGTAAAAATGCCCAAGCCCTCACAGCACGCCAAGTAGGCAGCTCCAGTTAACACTGGCACCAGCCACAAACTGGTGCAGAGAGAAGAAGCTGCCATGAGCTCCATGGTCCAAAATTCCTTCAGGGCGACCTGCTGCCTTTCCTATTTTCTTAGTCTGTACAACTATGAATGTTGTGCATGCCTAGAGAAAAGCACCTTAATGATAAACAGCCATTTCAGTTTAATATATGCAAAATTAGGGTGCTGGTGCCATTCAGACAGGCTACAAAGAGCTGCTTGGACAAATGAACTCATCTCCCAGCCAGAATTAATGCAGTCTCTTTTATATTGTGTCATCCAGCTTCTGTGAAGCCTTCAGAGCCTGCTGAATTTATTAGTAGTTGCCAGTTATTAATGTGTGGTTGGCAGTGCAGGATCATGGTTTCCTTTTCCTGACTGCAAGTGCTTTTTCCTACCCCTTTATAATCTCACACAGTCCAGCCTGCTTCTGTGGACCATTCTGAGGTCTGAGCTCTTATTGCCAACATTTAAAAGGGATCAGCACCCGCCTACCACAATTACATCATGATCTGCAAGGATAAATTGACTCCTAAAGGAGTTTAAAAAATGCATGTTAAAAAAAATCACATGAAAAGCCCACCCCAACAGGATAATTCATGCTTGTCTCAGAAAAAGCAGCCTGCTCAAGAAGTTGTAAAATTTAAGTCAATTACATCATAAGATATTAGAGGAGAGCAGCCAAATGAAAACAGGATTTCATTTGTGATTCTGCTTTGATATGAACAATGCTCAAATGTCAAGAGTGAGAAGTGAAAATGGTTGGGTACCAAGAAAAGGTATGGTTTCATGATAACTTTTGAAAAATCAAACAATAAATATATGTTATGTATCTTTGTACTTTTTGCCTTTTCCAGGGTGATGAACAATGTATTCACCTTAGCTGGCCTTAGTTTTTATCATTCCTTGAAAATGCAATCATATGCAAAAATATATTTATATAAAGCGTGCTGCTCACTGATTGAATTTAGAAATCTTTAGAAATACTTGACATTAGAAGATTTAAATTCATTTTCTGAATCCTAATGAGTACATTTTTTAATCTAATATTGTCTGTATTTCTCTTGAGGATCTACTGAGGATAGAGAACATTAAAAAAATAATTGGCTTTAAACCCTGGTAGATTAATGTTTTGTCATGATTTACACTGTCAGTTTTGTATTCAGCTCTAAAGTTGTTTTCCTTCTCTGAATCATGTATTGATAATTCAAATGTAAGGTTCTAACTGTTATAATAATGAGAGCAATATAAGTTAATCACGACATTAATGTCTTTTTTTTGATAATCACTTTATCACATGGCCGAACAATCTTTTGGTTAAAATGACAACGTTACAACATTTTCAAGAAAAACAATATTCTAAAGCATATCTTGAAAGAATAGACCAACATATTCTTCTCTGACCAATGGAAAAGTGGATAAAAATTATGAAAGCCTATTGCACTTTGTAGTATGTTAATATTTTGTCTGAATGCTTTGTTTGTCTGAATGCTTTTTCAGAGATATTTAAAAATATAAAATCTTCATGTTTTTAAATATCTCAGAAAATCACCACCAAGCATATTTTAAATTGCCATACATCTACCCTTCATTTAAGTAAGAAATAAATCATAAAAAATTACACAAAATCTTTTACTAGTTAAAAAAAAATATATGCCAATTTTCCATCAGTCATAACTAAGTGCCTCTTAGGTCTTCCTCTTTGAAGAAACACATTAAAGGGGGTTAGAGGTTTCACAAATAAATTGGTTGGCCAGCAATATCAATGGTGCCCTAGACTGACCCCGTCTATAATTGTTTGCATATCATTGCAGTAAAAGCAACAACGTGTTTAATCTCTGTGTGTTTATTTTGATCTATATATGGACCTTAAAGGTCAATGTGATTTACTCACATTTACTGTTGGTTATTAAAAATGCTGAATAAAGTGATGGAAAGGTGTTAGAAGGTATTTGCAATTTGGAAAGAAAATGACAGTCTGCATGGAACTGCTTACTCACAGTTTTATCACAAGGGTGTTTGGGTTTTCTACTCTATTTTCACACAGCTTTATAACTCACAGCTTGTGAGAAATATATCAAAGCATTTTTTGCCTTCAGTAAATGGGTGGCAGGACTAATCTTTCCTCCCTGGATCTTACATGATCATGACTATTGTAAAATTATGGGAATAGAGAACACAAGGAATACAATATTTTGCACTGTCCTTGTTTTGGGTTTGGTTTGGGGTTTTTTTCCTGGGAAGTTAAATGGCATAGTTAAAATCACTGAACTCTTACCAAAACTGAGGAGGAATATCAGATTATTCCCTAAACATCAACCCACTGAAGTCAGTAAAAAAATTTCTTATTCACTTCAAGGGATTTTGATTTTCTCTGTACAGTGAAAAGTTTTCCAAGTCACAAAACCTAACATTCAACCAGAGAGAAATTGCTCAGCTTTTAAATTTAAAGTTGATTTTACTTTACTCTTCTGTCTTACTCAGTCATTTTACTCCATTGGGAATTTCTAAGTGAAAGTAAAATAAGAGAAGAAATGCAGAGTGGAAGAAAAAAGTCAGAACAGAAAGCATGAAGAAAACAAGAATATGAAGACAGAAAAAAAATGCAGAAAAGAAAAAGACCAAAAGCAGCAAATGAATGTAGGAGGAAGAAAACAAGTCTTCAATTCAGTATACCACATAAGGAAGTCTGTAACTTTAAACACATGAATAGAGGAACAGAAATCAAAGTCCCATTCAAATCTTTGAACTAACTATACCCCAACTGGAGCATCTTGCTGAACCAGTTCCTCTAAGAGTAACAGATAATGGGAAGGACTGATCCGAGAAAACATGCTTCCAGCTCTCAAGCTTTGACCAACTCCAATTGCAGCATCACATTTGGAGATAAAATTTTTAAATGAAAAATTTGCAGCTTTTAAAAATAGATTAATGTCTGATTATGGCAAAGCAGTGCTTAGGGAACATGGTCAACATTTCTTGTCCTAAATCCAGAAGTTTCTCAAGAGCAGTGGCAATAGTCATTATTTTTAGAGATTAGACTGGATAATTCATATTCATGTAAGTAATACATAAGTGGTCACAAATTTTCAGCTGACTTGCAACAGAACTGAACACTCTATGAAAACACCATTTTTCCTGAGCTTTTTTTCTGCCACAACTACCTAAACAAGGTCTTTTACTTGGATCTTTGTGATTCAGCACCAAAACCAGTTGATTTACTGAACCCAGTCAGAATGGTTCCACACAGAAAAATTTGGTATAAAATCCCTGTTTTGCACAGGCTCCACAAACATGATATTTTGCACTCAGGATCTCAGGATCATACCCTGCAGCACTGACAGGAGGACCTGGAGCAATGCCATTATCCTAAGGCTTACATATTATTTACAGCTGAAGATAGTCAGGGTAGAGTTATTTTCTATCATTTCCTGGTTAATCTCCTGCATACAAAAGCTCTGGTAAGCTCCTAAGAAAGTTCCTGCTGCCTACCTCCTCATTAGAGCCCCAGGATAGCAAAACATTCAAGTTCAGCTTTAAGCAATACCAGGAGGTCTAAAATATACGCTGAGGTGCTTTGCAGAATCAGGACCTGAAACTGGAGCTTTTCATGGAGTCAAGAGATTTTCTGCCCTCAATCCATGTTGTTAAATGCCCAGTACTGCAAATCAACTTAGCTGATTTCACCACACAGTCAAGTTGTAATTTTTCTGTTTGTTACTTTACAGGGGTAACTTGTCTAGCAAGTGTACTCAATCATCTCTCTTGATATATCTCCTATTTCGCTAAATACCATGAGCTACTGTGCAGCCACTCTCAGAAGCTGTATCTCCCCAGGGTGCAACAGCACTGTAAAATGCCAGTTGCCATTTTTTATTTGTTCCTCTAAGGGACAAGCCCCTTTTGGCCACTAGTAAAGCTTTTGAAATTCCTTGATTTGCTGCAGCCCATTTAAACCATGTACCCAGGCCAGAGAGTTACTACAGTCAGATGCAGCCCTCCTAGGTAGAACACAAGCCTCATAGGGAGCTACGTGAAAAATTCCTTGCTACCATCAGAGTAAGGAATTCCTGCCTTTCATCATCATTTCCCCAGGGGGAAAAGCAGCCCAGACAATCTGATGGATGTTTAGGTACCACAGGCCTGATGCCCAGGAGCATACACAGGAGTTCTTTGCTGCAATCAGAGACCTGGAGCAGAGGGCAGATGAGGAATAGAGCAAAAGCACTGCCCTTTGCACGTCCCATTTCTGCACTCTCATGCTTCTTTCAGGCCATGTTATCAAATACACTTAAACATTTGTAAGTGGATCTTTATATAGAGCTAGGATAACCACTGATTTAGCTATGAGCCTCTTGAACAGATTTGATTACTGTCAGGACAATAACATACCTGAGAGCAATTATTCATGAAAATGCATATTTGGTTTTGACTAAAAAATGTGATTGTCACATCCTGTTTACTTCCTTACTTGCCAAGTCAACAGGAAATAAATGGACCCAATTAATATTATGAAAGTTATACCAAATCAATTTCAACAAATTAATATTCATCTTTTTACTTCATGCACCTTCTAGCAGCTTGAACCCGAATTTTCTTGGAAAACAAAAAGAGCAAATATCGGAAAGCAGGCAATTATCTTATAGTAAGACATTCCTTATCCTAAGAAAATACACTTGATAAGGTTTTAAAAATAGACCACATTCATTTTAAGGGAAATATTTCATCCAAATTACGTTCTTCTAGCAGAGCTTAATTTGATTGTTTAGATGTGTCTGGGCAACTAAATGTTTTCCTTGACTTCAGAGTTCTCCCTTTTTGAAATATTAGGTGTATAATTGCTAAGTGTACTTTTCTATTTACAGAAAAATGCCACTAACCTTCTCCTGTCCATCTATAAGCTTTTGGCAAGAGTTGATACAACTGTGGTATAAGGTGATTAATGGAAGGCAAGTAAAGAAGTAATTAATCAAACCACATAAGAAAGCAAGAATAAAAAATGATGCAGAAACTGACAAGAAAAGTCTAAACTCGTTGTGCTTTGGCACCAATGAAAACAGACCGGAGGAAAAGGCTAAAAAGTTCATGAATGTGCTCCAATTAATCTGTATGCACACTGCAATGCTCTTTAGTTTGGTTCATTTAAATCTGAAATTCCCTTCCCTGTTGATGTCAGCTAGTTAGCCAAGATGGTGCATTACTGTTATGATCACTGCAGCGCATATAATTTAGATTTATCTCTTTAGGGACTCAGCTCCACCCCCTGCTAGCTAATATGCTCACCATGTTTAATGATGCAAAAAATTTCCCTGAGTACAGGTTATTTATCTTTATCAGGGGCTGCTTTTGGCTGGCTGTCAGTTATCAGCCAGAATATTTGTTCCTAAATGGTTTGTACTCATCCATATTCCAGGGCAATTCGGAGGTCCATATTATCACTGATGTTTGCAATAAAAGTGTTTCAGTTCTTCAGATACACCTTAGTAATACTGATTTATGAGTCTGGACTGGCTGTATTTCTGATGTGGTGATATGAACCCTGAAATATCTATAACTGTCATGGAAGTGAAATATCTATCCAAAATCTCAGGAACAAAACCCACTTGTAGGGGTCTTGGAGAAATATGAGGAATGAAGATATTTCTTTGAATACATTTTGAGGGGAATGAGACAGAGGTGTGTTTTTTAAACTGAAGATCTGTAGAAAATAAAATAAAATTAAGAACAGACCAATAGAAAGAAGACAGATGAAAGTGTGAGGAAAAGGACCAGTGAGAAGGAGATAAGTCTGGACAGAGAGGTAGGGAGAATAAAAAGAAAGAAACAAGAAAAGAAAGAACTTTGACTGTACCAGATGAGTGAACACTTTGAGCCTATAAGATTGAAAATGATAGTTGAAAAAGCAGAAAACTAAAGTTTTTCACTTGAAAGTACTTTCCTGCACGGCAACGTGAACTAGCACCCAGCTTAAAAGTCAGACACAGATATCCCAAGTAGAGAAAGAGTTCAAAATACTGAATGTAGTTCTGCAGCACAGACATGAGCATTATGCTACAGTTCAAAGATGAGACTAGTGAGTCTGGCAAGTAAGACTAAAGATATGAAGTGAGTAAATTTCAATTTTTTATAGTTTTGACTAGGATGACAAAAAGGGCAGCAACTGCGTGTCAGATTTGATGTATGCAGTATGATAGGCTGGATTTTCTTTTCATGGCATGCAAACATCTGTGGCACAGAGATTCCCAAACTCACAGCAACCAAGCCTGTTCCAAAATTGGAAGCAAGAAAGCCAGACGCACTCTCCCCAGGGTGGCATGCTGAGATAACACAGCTTCACTGCTTCCCAGACCTGAGCTAATGCCCAAGCTATGCTGGAGAGCCACAGCAGCTTGTTCAGTGCAAGTTCAGGTGTCTCTAACAAAAGACATACTTCAGGGAGTAAGAAAAGTTAATTGCCCAGTTTAGATTCCTCACCTGTGTCTATAAAGACACAATAACACCCAGCACCATTATTCTCTTCTTACTATCTATGTACCCACTTGGTGAGGCAGAGTAATAGAATCATAAAATCATAGAATGGCTTGGACTGGAGGAGACCTTAAAGACCGTCTAGTTCCAATCCCCCTGCCTTAGACAGGGACACCTTCCACACAGACCAGATTCCATAAAGCCTGTCACACAATCAGAGAAGTTGCCATCCATAATTCAAACAAAATTTGGTGCTGAAGCTGGCACGCAAAATGTTGCCTTCAACTCAGGAATGTGTACAAGTGTTGACTGAACAATCTTTTTTCTGAAGCGTTCATCTAGCAGACTGGTGTTCCCTCAGGCCAGCACAGGCCTGCTACATGATGGACACAAAGGATTTTGTAACCACCCACTCCAGTCATTACCCTTTGTCTCGGCTTAGGCCCACACGTCCATTCTTCTGGCTGCAGTTCTGCAAGCAAAGAAAGCTGTCATTCAGGAACTAATGGAATACAGACAGAATTCATGGCCATTTCAGATCTGCTGGTTGAGTTGCTCATGTGCTTGTCTATCTTCCCCCTTGGGATGCACATTTCTCTGTGGCTCAGGGCTACATGAGGGTTAGGATCTGTGATCAAAAACCTCTCCTTTGCCATGCTGAAGTAGGAGGTGCCTGCTTGTTGACGAGTCTGTTAATAATAATCCATCTTTCTTTAATAAACCATAAACAGTTAGGAACACTGGAAATAAAGTGGGTAACAAGAGAGGTTCAACAGAATAATAAACCCCTTTATTGACTTCTGAGGAGATAAAAGACCTGGCCCATTTTTGATGAACACATCCGATTTGGATACATTTCCTGAATCCTTATGGTGAAAATGAGAATGTACCTTGGATACACATAAAAGATTGCAATGGACTTTCTTGGTTTTAAACTGTTTACAACACTGAAGCTGTTGCAGGTTTAAATTATTTATGACTTTTTAAACATATAAGAAAAAAAGAATACTCTAACATTGTGTAAAATAGGATTAATTTCCCTCAAAAGCCTCTTAAGTGTTTTCAGCTTACATCACGTACAAATGTTAATATCACAACCAGAAAACAGGGTGTAGAATGGAAATACAGCACACATACTTGGATTCCACTTTTGTTGGTTTAAGATGACATATTTGTTTGATTTCTACCATGACATGCTCTTCCTGCTCTGAAGTTTTCCAGAAGTCTGGATTAATGACAAAATGATCTCCCATATAAACTTCCACAATGATAATAACATATGCTGGCATAGACAGAATACTGCTACAGTACCACTGAGAGCCTCTGAGAGCATGAAATAAATGCACAGCACTCGAAAAAGAACTTAATTTGTGTCTTATTTCCAGTATTACTGAGGTAAATATGCAGGGACTTAACTAACTGACCATTTAACGCTAATAAGATGATATTTAATATTCACATGCTATGATAAGTATTTGAAATACTCTATGGTGTTAGATAAATTCCCTATTAGACCTATCCTTGATAATGTGCATATTGTTTCTGAATGCAAGTTCTGAATTATTTAGAAAAAACACGTTTTTCTACAGAGACATAAAATGAACTGCAGATTTTCTGCAAGTTCTTATTACCATTAGGTCTAGACCACATTATGGCCAAATTGTGGTGAAAACCCTTGAACAAAGTAATTTCACAGGAAGCTGTTAACCTGTTAAAGCACCAAGAAATACAGATCAAACTGAAATGAGTTTTAGTTGTATGCTTCTTGATTCAACTATTTAGATAATGTACTTTCATTTAGATCAGCAGCTAAACGTGTGAAGGATAATAGCCTTTCTTATGCAGGTATAATGAGACATCAGAGCAGCGGTACAGAATAGCAGCAAAGAAGAGGGGAAAAAAGACGTTCTGATGCCTGCAGTTTTCTTGTGACAGACCCTTTTCTGAAAGAATATGACTATGGAAGCAACAAGTATTTATGTCAGACACTTTCATGCAGCTGGAAAACATGAATCTGTCACCTGATGAAAACTGATTATGGGCCATCAAGCTCAGAAGTGGAAATTCTATGCTACTGACAGAAAAAAATGCACAACATAGAGCAAGGAAGATATTTATGCAGATGCCATCTCTTTTCTTAAGCAAAAAATAAGCAAATTTTCAAGTTCGAGTTCCTTCCCTCCTCCATCCTATTGTATGTAAAATCAGATCAAAAACTTTAAAGGATGGATGAGACAATGTAAGCTTACTCTTCACTCTAAACTTCTTCTAACCATCTCTAATATGTCTTCAAAAAATCTAGTTCAAATTGGCATCTTATTTTCCAGGGGTAAAATTTCTTCTTTAAGTACATTAATGTATATGACAATAATGATAATCTGATTTTATTTGCTTTGTGTATTTACAGTGCAGCTTAAGCACACATTTTTCTACTTCCCTAACTCGCTTTGGTTACATAACAGATGACCTCAAAACAATGTAGAAATACTTCTGACTTGCTTGATTTTTATCTTTTTTATCAAAATTTGTACACATGGCATATAGTGGTCCAAAAATATTATTGATCTTGACCCTGGAACAAAGGAAAAGCTGTGGGAAATTTAAAGGGAAATTTAAGGCTGTACTTCAATTACTCCATATAGAAGGATTTTGACGAATGGAAGTCCTTAACCGGGGATGATATTATCAACTCTGTTACTATACGACTGCTATTAGTAGAGCCAGCAAAAATGCAGCATTTCTATTTTTCAAGATCTTTCACTATTTCAAAATTTTTCTTCACTGAAAATGAAATTAAAATTTCTATTTTTAGAATTAAATACTAGGTGAACTGCATCCATTTAGTTGTCTTCAATGGATTTATTGTTTTGTTTGTTTTTTCATTCTATACCAATGGCAGTAAGTCATTATATGTCGTTCAAGGCAGGGCACAATGTGATGCACAATATGTTACCTGTGCACCCCTCCTGGTTTGCTAGGTTCCATGAGATATGTGTGCAAATTTAGCATACCACGTAGGGGGCCTATGTGTGAGCTGCTCACATATGTATTGTCCTTTTTGCGAACAGAAAGAGCAGCTATGATGCACAATCTGTTTAACTTAATTTATATGTTTACTTACTTAGCAATGCCATAGATCAAACCCTAGGAATGCCTGTTTCTTTCCACTAACCAGCATGAGCAATTTTGCACTGCTCTTGCTTTCATGTCGTAGGACACTTCAAATAACTTGTACCTTAGCTTTGCATTTTTATTCTGAATTACTAAAGTATTTGCAAAAATAATTGCAAGAACGGCAGCTACAGAGATATTTCAGGTAGCATGCTTTATTCCTTTTCTGTCTCCAATTTGTGTTTCAGTGGAATAGTCTAGTGCTCGGCACCTTGAGCAAAAAGAGGACATCTAGTTTCTGTATGTTAACTAAAGGCCTGCCTATTTCAGAAGCCCAGGAAAATTATTGCAGGAATATTGAGACCACTGATATTTTTTCTTATTGTTGCTGTTGCCATCGTAATTACAGAAAGCAAAGGTGAGACCTGGACCCTGCTTGGACTCAGCACTGCAGAATAAAGGAGAGACTGAAAGAAACAGCTGGTAGCATTGCTGAATAGAGCAGACAGGAATCCCAAATTTTTCAGTCTCTAAGACAGAAGGTGCATCTTTTTCTCCTGCATAAAAGATTTGAATTAACTTTTATCTACTATATTTCATATGTACTTTAGCTGTTGGGTATTATTCTTTTTTCTTTCAAGGTAGGCATGACCAGAAAAGAAAAAAGGAAAGACACAGAAAAACTCTCTAGTGAATTAGAAGGATAGATTGCAAGCTACTATTAGCACTATGCCTTTTCTTTTAGGAAGAAAACATTGAGAGAAAAAATATTACAAGATTTTTTTTGCAAAATACTCTTAGAAGCTATGAGAGATACAAAATATCATAACAATGTATTAGAGGCTACAATATGGTACAGGAGATTGTCCAGATAGCTTACATAAAATTGAAAGCTCATGCTCTTAGATATAGAAAACAGATGAAAGAATTATTTCTGTGTAGTGATAAATAGAAATACAAGTAAGCCTACCTGGCTGGCATTACAAAGGTGGGAATAGGAAATAAGGGAGGACCTTTGCTTGCTACATCTGATGTTCTGAAACTACCAACAGGCTGGCTATCTACCTACCTACCTATCTATCTATCTATCTATCTATCTATCTATCTATCTACAGGCTATCTATCTATAAAGATGCATTGCAGCATATGTAATGTGACTAAATGGAGCAGATGAAAGTGGTTTTCTTCTTTTGTTTTGCCTTGACTGTTAGCAGTTAGGTGATATACTTACATTTTCAGAACTATTGTACACAAACTGATACTAAACATTAACTATATCATGGGTAGAAAGTGTGCTTTTTTATAAAGTGCCCAGGAGTATACTGTACTTTTTGCTAGCATTGCTTGTGTGGATTTTAATATTTCTATTAGCCACTGTACTTTCCATACCTTACTTCCTTGATCTGATTATTCACAGGAGGTTTTTTGTGTGAGTTTCTTGTTGCTTTTTACCCACTCTTATAAAATATTGATTATTCTTTGTTTCTACTGACTTAAGAAACACCACCAAATTCCCTGTCTGACAGAGGACTTTAGTTTCTTTGGTGTCTTCTGTTTTGAAGGAATACTATTATTTCAATGCTTTGCAAGATGAGGGATCAAAGCCCAAACTGTCTCAGATTCCACACCCAAGGACACATCCATCCAAAAGTGGGATTCATCCCATGGACTGCCTCGGTAATTTTTTTGTCATCCTGAAATAGAACAAAGGATGAATACTTACTCACACTCCAAGGACATGCTAGAAGGCACTGAACTGCCTGCATAAGTTTCAGTTTATATGAAAACCAGTATCTGATACACATGAACTTTAAACTCCCACAAGACACTCTGGCAGCTCAGCTGGGTAAAGGATGGTGCTGCCAACCAAAACAAAAATGGACTTTTAATTTTTTTTGAGGAAGATTACAGTGCACCAAGTTGTTAAAACATATTCTTCTATTAACTTTCTAAATATAAATTTGTATTTTCAAATGGCACTGATATTTTAAGAATGGAGTATTTAGGAATGCATCCACAAAAGCTATAATTTGTACTGGGTAGAAGCTGCAATAATAAGAAAAGAAGTAGAAAAGCACACAAAGCAGATAGTCACTTCAGAGTTTTTCAATATAAAGCACATTCAAATTCCATTGAGGTAACTGAGAATCTTTCCCATACCTTCAGAGATCTTTGGTTCACACTATATTGATGCTCACTGTATAATGGTAATCTCTTTTGTTTCCTATTCATTTAGAAGATTTTGTATTACATTAATCCTTCACATACTGGAGATTTTGAGGTCTTCTCTAACTCTAAAACCTGACTTGAGGTATGAGACTGGATAGTAATAAAGTAAAGAAGAAGTACTTCTGCATATAAGCAGGAACTTAAGTTCTGCTAAAATTTTCATCAAGCATAACTCCAGCCCCAGAAAGTCTCACACTATTAGAATATTTCTATATATACATAAATAACAGTTGTGCTAAGAAATGCAAGTGTCAGAGATTTATTCATGTTTTGCATCCCCAAAGTAATGTAGAATACACAAACATTTAACTTAGTGAATTATGGGTCTTCTCTATACACAAAATAGAAATCTGCCACCAGAGAAGAACAGCAATGACTGATTCCAGGTAAATGTTTCTCTAAAATGAAATGAGAGGTATTTGGTACAAATCACTCTGCTTTCCCCTTGTGCTTCTCTTTGTAGCCAAATTACAAAGCCATTTGGGATAAGAAAGTTTCTAAGTGGCAGCAAAATGAACTCACTGCCTGTTTTGACCATATCAGAACTCCAGGAAGGGAAGGGCTCTGGGGTGTCAGCAGCAGAATTCCCTGGCCTCTGAGCATTGTTTGGGACCACACCGTGGAAATTTAGGACTGCTACTACTTTCTGAAAAGCACAGAGATGAGGTCTACTATCCCAGATCTCCAGGCTTGCTTCTCTTCCTTTCCTTTCCACACTGGGAAAGAACATTACTTCAAAAAGGTCTCGTCTGCTATCCTTTAGCAACAATATTTGGATTTTATTTGCACCACTGTGAAGCTTTGAAGAAGCTCTACTGAAGCATATGGGTTATCTTCCCCATTTGTCTGTGAGCATTAACCATTGCCAGGAAATATCCCTCCAGAAGCCTTGTTAAATATCTGGCTCCAGGGATCTCATGGCACTCTGAGGTTCCCAGTGGCATAATTTTGTTTGAAGAATTTATCAGACATTTAAGACTTCATCACTAAATTTGACCCTCCTAATCCACCACATTTTATTCTGATCAGGCAAGTGTTTGGAACAACAGGAGGTAGCACATTTTTATTTTAACCTTACGTGTCTTTTTTTCGACCACAGGAAGCTGACGATAACTGTAATGTGAAGCTTACTCCTACTTAGCCAGAACTCCCAAAGAAACCAGTTGGAAATCTAGACTGTTAAAGAAGAAAGGAGGGAAATATGTTCGGAAGGAAATATATTTGTAATGTGTGTAATTGGGCCTGCTTTCTGAAGTCATGCTCCCTCATGACTATTACTTCCACTCAAGGGTGTCTTACTAAGTGGCACTGTAACTTATTTTGGTGTTTCTTTCAGTAGAATTTAAAAGCATTTATCATGCTGAAATTCTTAGAGCAGCACACTCTATTTGGTATTATTAAATCTCATTAGCAATCAACATTTAAAAAACATTTTCTCAGGGTTTTTTCCTTAATACCCATACATATAGTTTTCACATAATTAAGCAGGTCTATTAGTTTCACATCGTGGGTGGGATGGAATTTTAAATAACATCCATTTCTTTCAGAAATAAATAGGAGTCTGAAATGAAAAAGTCCTCATTTAGCTGACTGTTGCTATAAGGGTGAGGAAAAGGATGGGATGACAATAATGCAAAATATACTGTGCTGCATTGCTGAGAAAAGGGTGGAAGGTTTTCAATCAACACAAGCCTCAGCAATGAATGATCACTTCTGTGACAGGCTGTGAAATCCAATCTCTGCTGAACACAGATCTAACCTTTCAAGGAGGTTTTGCAGAAGGTTAATTTCACTCAAACACTGAACTCTAACCTGGATGTAACCTGCTGAAACTGTGATATGAAGATGCTTGAAATGTTCGGGGATGTGAAGTTGTGCCTGGGGAGAGGGAGACTTAGAAGCCAGGTGTTTTGTTCAGCCCAGTTGCTGTCACTTCTCAGCACACAGGCTGTCCAGCACCAAGGGAAACATTAAGGTTTTAAACTTATAAGATCATATTTATTAACATACTTGTGTTGGTGGAGGTGGGCAGGGTTGTGATTTCCAAATTTTATTTCCATTTTTTTGAGAAATTAGTGGCACAGATCAGCCCTGCACCAGAATCTCTTTTGTTTACTCACAACGAGGGAACAGAAAGCCAAGCCTAACTCAATAAAAGCAATTAACAGCAAGCATTTTCCTTCTTCAAGAATTCCCAATTCTACAAGCCCGACAAACTCTGTGCCCAGGAAGTCCTGCTCTTGCTCACTCTCTTAAGTCGCATTTCAACTCTTTCTGTAAGTTTTCAGCGCACAGAGAAAATGTCTTGAAACCAACAAACCAGCCCCATCTTGCGTAGCCAGGGAAACCCACCAGCTGACAGATCAATATCTCAACTCCTTAGACACAATAATTAGACACAAATAAATATAGAAACAACCAAACTCATAATGCTAACATAAAAAAGGTTCTTATATGATTATCTAATAGTCCAATGAAACTTGATGGACTATTTATGCTACAAATTTTTACACACAAGAAAATTAAAATATAAATGCACACTTGAGCTTAGTGCAGAAAATGCTGAAATTCTGAATGTCATTTAAGCTCTTTGATGAAGTACACTCTGATTTACACCAGATTTAAGCTGTATTCACCACTAGGGAACATCTTACAAAGAAAGAGGGAGTTTTTACCCTTGTGTATCCTACAAAGAAAGATGGAGGATTTACCCTTCTGTCACTTTGGCACTCCCCTTTTGATAAGCCTTCTTATCTGGCATCAACATCAGAGCTGCATTCATAGTTGTCTCTGCACTGAGCTGTGTAAGGGGAACATCTGATTGCAGATCAGTCAAAGTGTTTACTTTTTTTCTGCAGTGCAAAAGGAATAAAAGTAATTTCTAGAACTGCACAACTAGGGTGTGCCTGGCTGGAAGGAACATGGAGATCTGATGATGGCACCAGAAAATAAAAAAATCCTTCACATTCTGTCTAAAATGTTAATTGCTTTGCAAGTTAGAATTGCAATATTTGCTTCTTTCCTTAGCAGGTCCCTGTTCCTGGTCAGCACCTGCCATTGACAGTTGGGACCATGATGATAGCTACTTAATTTTGAACTGTTGTTTTGAAATGTTTGAAATTTAACTAGCCAGCTTCTGTTTCTTTCCTGAGCATCATCCTTTTTCCTTGCTATTTTCTCTTCCTCACTGGCAACTTGGACCTTGGGACTACTGCAATTCTCCCCATAGACATCTAGCTGCAGGAGAAGTATACAAACATCTGTGTCGTATGGAGAAGAGGAGCACCTGATGGGAGCTTCAGACTGACCAAGTGTCTTCCAAAATGGAGAATGTAAGACTTCCCTCAGATGAAATCAGTAGTGCCTCTTCTGTTGGCCTTCCTCACATTGTGGAAAGCTCTGGTCTCTCTCCAGGCAGCAGACCAAATCTGTAACAAAGGGCGCCAGATGGGAGGCAGGAATTTCCATTTCTAGCCAGCCTACTGTGAGAATCCTGCCTTTCCTCTTCTGAAAAGTCTTGTCATCTCTCAAAATGCAGCTGGAATTCCTCACATCAAAACCAAGTCTGGACTGCTGATAGGTGAAAATTTCAAAGCAGTGGGATGGTTTTGGGTACAGTGAGCCTACATGTTCACTGTGCCAGCTACCCTTCTGCCCAGCATTAACTCCAGGTCTGATAAGACGTGGAAAGAAGTGGTGTGCGTATCAGTCAACCTGCATCAGGCTCAGCATGTGTTAAAGAAAGGGCTGTGATGGGAACTCTGACAACTTTAATCAATCTACTGCTTCTCCAGACTTGTTCCTACACATGCCTGCAGCCCTCCTGCTTCCTCTGTGGCTGTGCCAAGCCTCAGATTTCACAGCACCAGTCTGTAAAGACCATGCTGTTCATCATCCATCATGAACTCATGAGTAGGGTGTCCTAACTTCTTTACTGTACAGCTTTGAAATGGATCCTGTAGCGAATAATGACTCTCCATCTATTTCTGATCTGATCTAAAACACATTTCCTTCTTTGCTGTACATCTACTTTCCATCCCTGCTTTCCATCTTATTTTTAAACTTTACCATGGAGCGCCATATGGTGTATTAGATTAAAGACATTACACAAAGAAGGGGATGCATTTTTTTGTACTGTTCCCCATCCCACCACATCCAACTGCTATGAGAAGAGGGGAGAGTATTGTGGAGAAGGAAAAACAAGGAAAAATCTTCTGCTAATCATAACTCCCATTCTCTGCAAATCTGGAGGAGAGGAAGTCATAGTCAACAGCCATATTGGTTAAAAATGATTTGTAGGACAGAAATTCCCAAAACCAAGTTAGGGTGCATATAGCAGACAAAATTAATGCCTACCATAACGTGCCTTAACCCAGTTCAGAACAACTTGGACCAACATTATCTAACTTCAAAGATATTTCTACAAGGATGAGCTACAACTTGGTGACATTTATTATGGAACTCCATAGAATGAGAACAAAGACTCGGCTGTCCAAAAGTGTATCACAGAAGCAATTGTATCACCAGCAATATGGATAGGAGGAATAAGCTTATACAATTAAATAAATATGAAATCTTTCAATTAAAGTTAAAGTCTTAGAAGTGCGATTTCACGAACAGTTGGCAAAAGCTGCTATATTTTTAAGATAATAACAATCAATTCTTCCTGTACAATAAAAATAGTTATAAGAGAAAAATCACTCAAAACTGAAATGTAAGAGGACAAAAGGTCATAAATTGCAATAGAAACCCCTAGGGAATCTGAAAATGTATAGGGGTTGGGGGTTTTAAAAAATTGTCTAGCTATTGAAGAAAAATATTGTATTAACAAACGGACAAATGAGACTAGAGCTATCCCTCAGAGTCGCTTCATCAACCACAATCATATGAAGAACCCAATGTACCTTTTTGAAAAGTAGTTGAAATACTGAATCTGCTAAAGAAGAGAACAAGCCTTTGTTAGCTACTTTTGAAGGTCATCAGTAGCTTTTAGTGTATAGGACGTTTTTACAACAATTAGATCAAAACTCAGATTGAAAATGTTGGTGGATTTCATAAGTTAGAATGACATCAATAGTTGACTCCTAGAGGGCACTGCCTGGGAACAAGGATTTTATTCTAAAAAAATCTCGCTTCCACTTGGAGCACCACTGGAAACGCACATTAATTTTACGTGGTAACAAATGATTGTTTGTTCATTTTAAATTTAAAGGACATTTGAAGAAAGACAGCTTCATTTTAGTCACCTTGGGTGTTGAAAACCTGAAAACCCCTGTTGCTTGTGCAACTCCTGAGCAGTCATGTGGATCCTAATAATCAAAACAGATGCACATACAGTGTCTTTGACATGGTTGTCCTTATACCATCTGTTAGGCTAAGTTTGCACACTAAGAAGATATAAACCCAACACTAAGAGGTCATAACTTCACAACTGAGGTGAACCTCAACAAGCAGGCCTTCAAATCAATGCTAGCATGTCCTATCTCTGAAAAAGAACTCATTTCATAGTGCTCACAAGCTCTATTAAATGGCATGGCAAATATAAATGCTGTGGATATCAAAAATCTCAGCTCCTTTAGACCACAGCAGCATGCAGAATGTAAAACATAAAGATTTGAGGAACAAGAAAATTTCAGTTTGCCCAACATGCCTGCCAAATTTTATTCCTCTTAATATCATGTGAGCAGGAAGGAAAGTAATTATTCTTTTTCTACATGGCACTAATTCCTTTTGCAGTTGACAGGCTGAACAAAGGCTGCACGTTTCATTTGACCAAAAGGCTAGTTTCTGTTCAAGAGCATAATGGATGATTCATTACTTTAAAAACAACCCTGCAAGAAAACAAAGAAAAATGTCGTGTTGGTGAGGTACTAAAACAACTACTGTTTCATGCATAAACAGTACCTGAAACATTGTCTTCTGTTATATTAGCAGGATATATATTTTTAACAAGACTGTTAAAAGGAAGCCAATTTCCTCTATTTGCTTGTGATTTTAAACTGAAAATATTCATGTCACCACCTTGTAACTACTGGAGTCCCCTCCCACATGTTTCTGGTACATCTGTTAGCCCCTGGCACCTGTACTGGAGCGTGCAATGTAGGCATTACATGTAAAGGTAGTGGAAAGAACTGAAGGTCCCTGTTAAAACCAGTATGAACTCATGTTACAAGGGTAGTGTAGCAATATCGGTTCTGGCAATAACAGTGGCTTTGTAAAGCTACAAAAGAGCCTCTCTCCTGAGAGAAGAAACTCTCCTCAACCATTTCTGCAGACATGGATTACCTTACACTCATGAAATTTTTGTCCTTCAAGCTGAGCCATTAGTTGGAGGATGAATCGAAGAGTTGGAAATTAAAACACATGCTGCAGATAGTGGATAACACGTTAAAACTCATTAAGCAGGTTGCTCACAGCCAATGGACTAATTTTGTTCAAGGTCATGTAGACCAAAACAAATTTCAAATGTAAAAATTATAAATATTGGAAGCTGAGTGCGCCACTGCAGAAAACTGAAAAGGGCATCATTCACCCATGGGTCTGTGAGGTTCTTCCCCATTTTCTCACTGTGCCTTTGAACCAGTTAAATCTGCAGCAGTGTCATAATATTACAACAAAAGATATACTTAGGGAACTAGATGACAGAAGTTTTGAGTTAGTAAAAGCTGTGATTAAAAATAAAAGCATAGAGAGAGCATATATATGTATAAGTAGCATATGGGCAGGAGTAAAAAACTAACAGGGTGAAATTAATTACTTGGTTATTTAAGGGATTAAAGATGTAAAGGATTGGGTAAGATTAAGAAAAACGAGGAGCTTCCAAGTAGGGTGACAGTAAGACTTATTCAACTGCAAAGCAGTTCTCAAATGAAGAGATAAAAGGTCCATTACATGCAGTGTTCAACCATCATGCAAGAGAAGCACTAGCAAATACACATAGGAGGATTCATTTTCCTTGGTAAAGAAATGAGTGTGGTTTCCTAAATGCAGTGTTAGTGAACATCCCCTATATTCATTATATCTCTAGTTTTAAAAACTGAGATACTCCATTTTATAAGCATGAAGTTCAGCACTCTCAACCTTGGCAACAAACAGTTTTATTGCACAGACCTAGCGGAACTTTTATTATTCATTGCTGTATTTTTTTCCAAAGGAGTAACACACATCCAGCAATACTGCATATATTATCACACACTGTAACACCCGGTAGAGAAAAATTATTTTCTGAGATGCTTTCGTATTTTCTTATTTATAGGACATTGGTCCAGAGATAATGTGTATAAAGGTTTCTCTGCTTCCTGTTAAATGTCCCTAACACTGAAAAGAGCAAATTGATTTGAGCAAACTCCTGTATACTTGTTAGGCAAATTTTCTCTGCTCCTTTTGACATCATTGTTTATAGTAAAGACAGTTAATCTGTTCTTATTTTTGCCCTTAGTAACCAAAATCTCTTTCTGCCTGAGGATCTATCCAACAGTCAATTTCTTTGGATCATATTACCTATTACCTGATGAATGCAATTACTCATGGTGATAAGTAACACAGGCTACATACACTCTAATTTTAAGGCATGATCCTTCACTGACTTAAGGACCCTCTTCCAGTCTTCATTCTAGCTGACAGCTTCCTTTCAACTTTACTCTGCCTACAGCACATTGCAATTTTTTCCAGAAACAAAGGAATTCTTACAAAGCACCAGTAAAGCTAACCCCAGCATTTCCTGACATAATTCCTCAGAAATCACCATTTTTCATTACCATTTTTAAAAGGTTTGGAATTTTCACTAAATCCTCTTTTGAGAATTTCAAAATCATGAAGGTGTCTTTCCTTGGTCAAAATGTCTTTTAAGAGATAACAGAATTAGCAGACAATTATGTTTCCAAATGAGAAGCATCACACAAAAGCTCTTGAACTGAGCTAAATGAAACATTTTGACAGACCCAATCTGATGTTCCTCCCCACTGGATTTTCAGTTCACTCTTGTGAAATATCAGTTTTTCAGTTCCAAATCAGACAGTGCCAATATTAAAAATCTTTCTAGTCCTGCTCTAACTCAAGCTGTCAAGCTGATATTTTTAAATAAATCAGTAGGTCTCCAGTCTCTCAGAATTTATTTCAAGAGTATTGCCCGAAATACTTTTTAACAACTGTCAAGCCTTTTGCACTGACAAGTTGAGAACTGTTCATGAACTTGGTATGTTGTGCACATCTCCTGGAGTATGAAAGGTCCAGAAGCAGTGTGACCACATTAGCACAGAGTCACATCTGAGGAGATAATCCTCTCCACTGGGTTTATTAGCTGAAGAAGTTCCATATCACATGCATCCTGCCTCTGATTTCAGAGAAAATATGGCCAGAGAAAATGAGAGTTTGCCCTCCTGTCTTCCTCTTACACAGTGTCTACCCTTTGGCTGCAATATGTGGCATTAACTGAACTCCTCACAGCTTCCATTCATTGCATTTCACAAGCCTGCTCTATCAAACCTCTCACCTCAACCGTGGTTCCGATGAAAGCCCATTTTCCTAGTAAGGCTGCTCAGTAGCTCCTTGTGCAGCTGGGGCTTTTTGAGCTAACAGCACCCCTCTTTTTCTTGGGGAATTGAAAAGCAAAACAAAATTGCAGTATAATGATGTGCAAATCTCAGTCTGTTTTAATAGCGGCTTTCTGCTCATGGTTTTCCCCTAAAATATAGATTCAGTCTGATTCCTATCTAGGATATTTTAAAACACTGGAAATAAGGTCTATAGAAAATCTCTTCCTTTTCCTCTTTACCCCCTAAAATGGACACTTGTGGTTCCAACTCATCAGGTCACACTTTATCTGTTACCTAAGAAGGCTTTCAAATAACCCTGGCTTAGGCTGAAACTTCTTTTGAAGGAAAAATCAATGGGTTACTTTATTTTTCTAAATGTTCTAATTCCACCATTCACAGTGTAAAGAGTGGCTGTAGGTAAAGAAAAAACCTTCTTCTCCCCCTTACCTCCGCCAACCTGGTACTTTTTCCCTTTTGAATGCCTTTAGCCTGAGCTATGGAGACTTCAAAGACTTCAAAGGCAGCTGATACTGCTGCTGGTGCCGACACTGAAAATGCTGGATTCAGCAGAGAATGCAAATGCTGTGGATCATGGAAGATCTTCATTTGTTTCAAAAGAATCGTGGTTTTTATTCATTTCAAGTGAATAAAAAGGAATGTCCAAAACAAGCAAACAAACAAAAACAGAAGAGGGAAAGATCACAGAAGGATGAAGGAATTAGTGTGCAACAAACAAGTTGAATTTTATGGTGTATTCAGCACACAATAAGGAGACAGGACATTAGTTATGGCTCTCTCTGTTGTTTCCTCTAGCTGAGAAGGCAGAGCATAATCAGTCTGCAGCTATTTCTTAGATGCCTCTGCCAGAGTGCATCATATTCAAGCTGGCTCCTTAACCTCGGCCCTGTTGCTGCCACAGGCTGTAGAACAAGGGCAGAGAAGACAATAGAATGTCTCAGAGGGCACTAGAGGGTCATGATGCTGGAGGAATCAGAGGCAAAGCCATCACAGGCACAGGAACCTCTGCAGTGCTACTGGCAAGGGGCTAAGCGGGTGTGAGCTGAGCTGCTGAGAAGGAAGTCATAGGCAAGCTCACGGATTAACTAGGGAAAGACCCCTCTTATTTCTGTTCTGGATTCATGAGAGACCCAAGGAGAAAATGCTGTGAAATAAGTTAGGCAGCTCTTTGCTTCTCATGTGTCAGCTGAACTGTCCCTTTCTAACTGGTTTCTTGCCATCTGTAGTGATCTCAGCATCAAGTCTGCTGCTGCCTGATCTAACATCTGCTGCAGAGGTCAGAAACTTGGTTAACAAAACATGCAATTTCTACTACTCATTAGGATTTGATGGTGGAATTATCAAAATGATCCTAAAATGCTAATGTTTTATTTATACAGATACCTGAAAGTCTAGCAGAACCTCCTGAAAAATTTGTTAGGTTTGGACACCATGTGAATTTTATTTCAGGCGTTATGCTTTTAAATGCAGCATCATAGCTCTTTAACTAGTGCATATTAGCTGTAATAGGCAGGCAATGCAATTAATGCAAAGGGGCTCCACGTCTTTTATTACAGAGGATTCTAGGGTTTCAATTCTGGGATTAAACAATTTAAAAAACAACCTTGAAAGGGTTTGAGTAAGAGCCCTTCAAAATGAAAAATTGTTGTCTTAGCTGGTTTTGGATGAGCTACTCTGGTAAAAAGAACATTGTTTAATTTTCATTTTGAATTAAAGACCTGGAAAGCTGAGTAACACACAGGCTAATTCTGAGCTGAGCTGTGCTTCTGCTCATCTGAGTGCCATAAAAATGTATTAAAAGAGGAATTATTTTGTACACTGTGCTGTACTTCAACATTTAATTCTCAGCAGGCGATAAAATCACTTCCAACATAATGAAATTACAAAAGAATTTTAATTTCATTTTCAACCCCTTATCATCACAAATTACTAAGAGAAGATGGTCAGAAGATGACTAGTGATATTGCTACTCTCCCTCGTCTGATGACCAGGGCTTTTTGACTAACTACCTGCAAAAGACTTTTGTAGGTAATTTAAATAAGGCATAGTGCAGAAGATCTTGAAATATGCAGCTGAATACATCAGCTTATGCATTATGAAAACACTGCTGTTAGAAAGGATTCTGAGTGGAATAGGCAAAATAATAGTAAATAGTCAAAATAATAACCCGGCAAAACAATAATAATAAATATCATCACAGTACGGGTTAAAGGTAAAAAAGACAAAATTATATGCTCTGAGTGTCAGATCAATAAAAAATTAACTATGCTTTGGTGCTATTTCAAAGAAAAGGCAAAAAAAAAAATCTTCTAACAACACAGCTTTTCCCTGAAATTTGTAAAATATTCAAGGGTGAGTTCTTTTTTATTCCTCCTGGGCCAAAGTCCACAGTTGTTGTCCAAGCCAAATTTTCACTAGAACCAGTAGAAGCTTTTCAGTCTTACTTTCTTTTTCAGTTAGGCAGAGGCAGAAGCAAAGGCCTTCCAGGACTGATGCAAAAGTTACTGGCCTGTTGCAAAGCAGGCCTTAATAGAATTCTTTCATGAAGACAGGGTGCATGTCTGGATGTACAAATCATTTTGAGCTTCTGCACATTTAAAATGTTGGTTTGAACTAAAGTTAAAGACTTAGGTATCTGTAAAGCCCCAGTAAGGGAATCTCCTCAAAGATCAAGGAACAAAAATTCCAATAAATAATCCCTCCAAGAGTAAATTTCTGTTGGAGAAACAATTATTCTGGGTACCTAAAGTGTGTTCAAGTGGTAATGTCTAGACACATGCACACACAAAAAAAAAATCTAAAAATTCCCTGGACAATTCTCTAAGCAGTTTCCCACACACATTTCAGCACATACTCTTAGACTGAGCATATCGTGTTTAAGCTCGAGTTCAAAGCAAAGCACAACAGAGCAGGTCAGTTCAATTATCCGGGAAAAACCCTCAATTATCTCATGCAAGCAAGATACAGGACCGTTCTACACCCTTGGGAATGCAGGCTCTTTCACTTGCTGGAATGGGCAGGGCACGGTGGGTGGGAGCAAAGCAAAACACTCTGCCTCCTCCAGCAGCCCTCAGTCCTGGCCAAGCATTGTCTGAGCTTCTGTGAAGACCACCACATCTGGATGACCACCACAGCGACCTCTGATTTTCATCTTCTATAAGTGACCAATCATTGAGATTTAAAGCAGTTCACGACCTGCTTCCTAAGCTGTGATGTAACTTCTGAGAAGGAGCACAACCAGAGGTCTTGACCTCTCCTCATACTGGATCATACCCACATAAATCAGCCTTTTTATGCATTACAGTTCTCCCATCACCCAGCAACAGGACTGTGGGATTCCTAAGTTTTGGTCCCACTTCCAGTTGCAGCTGGTACAATTTATCCAATGACTTGTAAGAAGAAAATGTGTAAAGACAGAAGCTAAGTGAGAAGAGAAGAAAAGAAAAACAAAAAATTGTGCTCAAGTCTGTAGAGCTGGACACAGTCTGAGCCTGCACCTGAACTTTCCCACAACCCTGGTCAATGCTTTGGGTTCTGCCTCCTTTAAAAAATCGAAAAACTAAACCAGAGAAGAGAGACAAGGGAAAATATAATGGAAAAGTGTCTTGGTTGTTTGTTTCAGAAATACAGCTACACTACTCAGTTTTGCAGTGATTTATACCTGCTCAGCAGCTGCCTGCTCTAAGCTCTCATACCTGCTCCCAAATAACCTGTGAAGATAAGCCAGGAGTGCTCTTCCAGCTGGGGACATGAATCATATTTCATTTCTTGTGTAATACTTTTGCACTCTGTGTTTAACAGGTTTCTCTCCTTGTTTTATTTAGTTTAGTACAACTTTTTAGGCTAACACAGATAAATTTATAAGTCACTTTTATTTATGCCCCTAAAACAGCTCCATTGTGATGTATGTGATGAATACTGAAAGAGAAGTGATTCCAGAAGCTGCTCAGGTGTCTGTGTATCCGTGCCAAATTCCACATTATATTTATCTCTCAGCTATCACCCAAACACAGGCTCAGTTCATACTAAACCTGCTTTCTGTTTCCACAATATTTTCTTTTAACTACATCCATAAAATACAAATTACAAATTACCTTTACCTTCTGTCACTTCTCTTTACTGACTCTTCTCCATTTCCTTTCTTTCTTTGCTTTATCCATCCTAATGTTGCCACACTGTATAAAAGTTAAACTGAAGAAGAATCTGCCTTCAGGAATAACTGCCTTTTCCTTCCACGTTTAACATGGCACTGATTAAATTACATGCCAAGTGATCCCATTATGTCTTATGGGAGGGAGTTCCATTATTGGTTGCAGAAAGCAATGGCAAGGTGAATAAGAAGTGGAAGTGATTTTCCAAAATATGGACCAGCGATGAACAAAATCTTTTAATGTCTGCAACTAACTTGCACTTCCATTCAAAACTAAGGCCACTAATATCATTAATTCTGTTTTAAAGATATAACCCCTGTGTTATTTTTTTACCCCAAAGAAGCCAGGTCCTTCAGAGAGATTCATAAAGCTTATTTGGTTTAATTTCAAAGCAAGCAGATTTCCCAGGGTTCTTTAAGCTATTTACTTAGGTTCCCCTAGGAAGAGAAAACCCTCTTGGAGATCTAAAACTGCTGAATAAAAATGAAGGTTGTTCACAACTAACTTGGGTTAGCCCAGAAAAAATCAGGGACCAGGTAACTTTTTAACACATTAGGCATAGATCGGTGTGATCATTTAAGAGACATGGATTTGAAGGGTGGGCCATTCTGTGCATAAGGAATTGGCTGGATAATCACAGCCAGAAAGCTGTGTTTTAACAGCTCTATTTCCAGGTGGAGGCCAGTGACTACTGGTGTTGCTCAGGGCCCTGTCTTGGGAGTGGTGTTCTTCCATATCTTTATCAATGACATAAACAATGAGATCAAGAGCATCCTCAGCAAGTTTGCAGATGACATGAAGCTGAGCGGCGCAGTTGACAGAACACAAGGAAGGGATGCTGTCTAAGGGGACCTTTACAAATGTGAGAACAGGTCCAAGTGCAAGGTGCTGCAGTGGGTCAGGGCAATCCCAGACATGAGTACAGACTGGGAGAAGAACTCACAGAGAGCAGCCTGGCAGAGAAGGACTTGGGGATTCTCATGGACAAAAAGCTGGACATGAGCCAGCAATGGCTACTTGCAGCCCAAAAAGCCAACCCCATTCTGGGCTGTACCGTAACAAACATGGACAGCAGGCTGAGAGAGGTGATTCTCCCCCTCTACTTGCCCTTGTGAGACTCCCCCTGGAGTGTTGCATCCAGGTCTGGGATCCCAGTGTAAGAAGATCATGGACTTGTTGGAGTCCAGAGGAGGGACACAAAGATGATCAGAGGGCTGGAGCATCTCTCCCATGAAGACAGGCTGAGAGCAAGGATTGTTCAGCTTGGAGAAGAGAAGGCCCCTGGAAGATCTTACAGCACCTTCCAGTACCTGAAGGGGGCTTCTAGAAAAGAGGGGGAGCAACTTTTTATGTGGGCAGATAGTGACAGAATAAGGGAGAATGGTTTTGAACTAAAAGAGGAGATTCAGATTAGATGCCAAGAAATACCTTACTCAGAAAGTGGTGAGACTCTGGAACAGGTTTCCCAGTGAAGTTGTGGATGCCTCACCCCTGGGACAGTTCAAGGCCAGGTTGGATGCATCCCTGAGCAACCTGATCTAGAGGAAAATGTCCCTGCCTATGGCATAGGGGTTGGAACTAGATGATCTTTAAGATCCTTTTCAACTCAAGCCATCCTCTGATTCTATGATTAAACAAATAAAGTTTTTTTGGCATTGATTTTTTTGGCAATGTCAAGCACTGGTACAGACTTCTGTCAAAGAGCTTTTCATCCTCACATCAGTTCCAGCATAAATGAGCACCTGGCCTGGCTGTCAGAGACACAGGGATTCAACAGAAAACACAGCCAATAGGCCAAGTGGCTGGAAGAAAGAAAACCAACCAACCAACCAACAAACCAAACCAAACAAAAACTCCAAAGCTGGTGTAATTTAGGCATTAGAACTAGGATTTCAGCAGTTTTGTCTAGAAGCCATGCTGAAAGGATTTTATCCCCATTTCGGTAGGATTGGCACTGAGCTCCCAAACCTGTACTTGGATGGGACTTTAATGACCCACTGCTTGAGCCACATTTTAAAGACTTATAATATAACTGTTCTTGTTATTTTTTTTTCTTGTTTTGGTGGGGAGTGAAGAGGTGACATTTCCAGAGTTATGAACATGTGAATCACCACTCCTTTAAAAATTTGCTGTTTTCATTTCAGATCTAAAGTTCCTTATTTTCTGTGGTCTCAGGTAGTTGTTAGGAGCAGTTAATACTGAGTTCATATTTTTACACTCATTAAAAGACTTTTAACATAAATTTTAAGTTGGAAAGACACCAGAAAGCCCAAAGATTATTATGTTTTACTTTCAGCAGGACATCACCACAGAAATCTCTCAGAAATTTCTGTTTGAACTGTGGTATATGTTTCAGAGGGACACTCAGTCCTAAAATAAAGGGTCCACATGGTGGAAAATCAATCACATTCCTAGGTAAGTTATGTCTATGTTTAACTACCATCAGTGTTAAAAATCAGTTCCGTGCTTCAAATCTAAATTTGTCTTGCCTCAGCCTCCAACTGCTGAATCTCATTATATTTTTTTTACTGATAGATTAAAGAACTGGCTATGAGAAATCTCTTCCTCTGGTAGGTACTCACAGACCAAGATCAAACCATCTTTTAGCCTTCTTTTCAGCAAAATAAGTAGATGAATCTTCTTAAATTTCTCAGTATGAACTATGTTTTCCAAACTCAAAATTTTTCATTGAACTGCTTTGAATGCTTCTCAGCATTCATAACACTTTTAAACTGCAGCACAGGAAAGCTCTCCTATGTGAAATTATCAGTTGTGCTGACTATAACTATTTTAAATGTAATTATTATTAGGGCCTTCACAACCTTTTATGTGTGTATCTTGTTTAGAGACATTTGAAGTTCAACAGAACCAGACAGATAAGTTATAATGCTGTTAGATGCTAGTTTGAAGCTAACTGCAGAATATTGTTCTCAGCATGAGGCCAGTTGTTTTGTGTTATTTCTATATTTTCTAGTGGATAGATAAGCAAATGTGTTTGGGAGACAGACGTATCTGGGGGAGGTGAATAACTGTGCTGCTAGATATTCTTTTTGGTGCTGAACTTCTGACAATCCACGTTTATGCACGGACAACAGAACATGTAAGAGAAGCCGGAGTAAGAGATCACCTCTTTTGCATATAAAATCCAAGGGCAAGCTGCTCGAACTGCATGTAAAGAAAAGATAATACTTATATTTGATCCATACAGCCCTCTCCTCTCTTTGCTGCTGCTCCTGCTGTGGAAGCTGCTTTACTGAGACAGAAGGAGTTTTTACCCCCTCTCTTCACCCACCTAGTATTTTACTCACAGCTCTTCATCTTAATTGGGCTATCTTACCATCATACAGTTTTGCCTACATGTCTGGGAAGCTTTGAACTAGAGCTAATAAAATAAAATAGTTTCTGACAAAGATGATAAGCATCTTTACTTTTTTTGTTCATTTATTACTTTGTAAAAATAGTTTGCAAATAAAAATAGAAAAATTTCTCCGTTTTGAAACTAAAATAAAGCAGAGGTTTTGGCATATTTTTTTCTCTGTCCCCTTTGACTGTTCTGACAGAAATTGTGTTCTCTCTTTACAGTGAGAAAATGAAAATATAGGTCATACTAAGTAGGTCCTTATCTAAATGGAAAGGACAATGTCTCTGACACAAAAAAGACAAAAACACTTTTGGCAAAAAAGTACCACCTCTCCAAGCAAAAATGCATGTATTGAGATGTCAAGACCACACACAGCTTAACTACTGCTGTGGTACTGATCTTCCTAAATGTCTGAGGCCTGTGCCAGCTATTCCTATCACTGCTAAACTTGGCTTTACCCTCTTGAATTCACTCTTTCCCACCTTTATTTGTACTTGTCAGTAGCAGACAGAAGGAAATTGTTTGTGTCATCTATATCAGAGTTGAGCTCAGGTTCATTTGTATTCTCACTTAGGTGCTTAATGGGCATTTGAACTTGAGGTGTCATGGTTCTCTCCTGTGGTGATACCCTCAGTTCAATTCTCTCTGTTCTTCTATTTCTTTGTGAATGAAGCTGCAACAGCATCAAAATGTCAATTGCTGAAACCATGCAATACCAGGAAATGTTTTTCACTTCTGTCACTGGACACGGCAACAAATACACATCAATATAATCAGGATTTTTAGTGACCCAAATCCAGCTCCACTACTCCAGATCAGTGCATTCATTTCAGAATGGCTAGAAAACACCTTAAAGGGGAAACAAAGGGAAGGTACTAAGTGCTAAATGTTCAGCACAGTACATGGTAATTAACTTAGCCATGCAGTTCCCATTACTGTTAATAGGAATCAGATGGCTAGATTCCTGTGCTAAAAATGTCCTTTTAAATAGATAGCTGCATGTATGCCAAGCACAAAGAATCAAGGTAGCAGAAAATCTCAGTGAGGAAGATACAAACACTGAAGACATCTAGAAAGGTTACAGAAGGACTTATGAAACTGGGGCAAAATTGTACTATGAGATCATTTACTGGAAGTAGTTTTCTTACAAATTGGATAAGGTTTTAGAGAACAAAGTGTGCACTGGCTGAGAACAGGAGTCTTCAAAGGCAGGGGAACAGCTGTGCTTCTGCAGAAGAAATAAGGAGAATGGGGGCAGGCTGTAACAGGACCACACAGGAGTACACAGCCTTGACTTGCTGCCTAGGAAACTCCACAAAGACACGTAGTGGTGGGACAGAAAATGGCATGGCTGTAGCTGCTGAATTTATAAATGATTTGCAAGCCTTGCTTACTGGCCTAAAGTCCTCCAGAAGACAGGGATAATACAAAAGCTACTTACTCCCTGTAGCACGTGGCAAATATATGTTGCAATATATATATTTCTCATTAAAATTTCAGAATATAGAAGAGACATTCAAAGTAAACACCTGAAATCAACTGAATTTTTAAAATTCAAACCAATATTTTGTTAGACATATTCCTTATACATAAATATAAAATGAAGATGATAAAGATACATATATCTTTTTTATTAGAGGTCAGCTCTGCTGAAACAAAGGATATCAAATCTACAGCGTGGAGTTATATCAATGTTGTTGATTACTCGTTATGCACAATAGTTACTAAAACTATATTGTATCAATTTTAACATAATAATTAAGCCCAAAAAACGAATTTACACTACTAGATTGCATCAAATAATGAAACAAGGTTCAGGGTCTGAAGAATAAGGACTAGTCAGTTGCCATGACAAAGTGAGAAATCAGTGCCCAAGTCTGGATATTTATTGACTCAGATACACAAAGGGAAAAGAATCAAAACAAAATAAAGAGTTTCCTGAAACTAAAATAGAGTTTCTGCACGAAGGAAAAAGAATAAGCAAACTGTATCAAAATGCTTTTTTCAGAGACAGGATTTTGGATACACTCACTGATTCTGTCTAGTAATCTTTCTTCATCAGGATGAAAGAGTTAGTTCTGTTGTTCAGGTATGAGCTGTGAATGATAGTTTCTTTTCCTGTCTTTGAAAAAACAGGCAGACATGGTTACAAAAGGGAAAAAAAAATACACAAAAGGGAAGGAAATACAGCTTTTATTGATGTTCTCAGGCTTCATGGCAGCTGTCAAGTTACAAACAGACCATTCTGGGCTGCCAGTGACATTTGGGATGCTCTTATCCTGAACTTTACCTTGCTGTTATCATCTGAGTAGGCTGACCAGGGCACTGTCATTGCTCAGCCAGACTCCTCCAGGCCACCTTTTCTTGCCTCTGGGATGCCATGAAAGGGTTGAAGGGGTATTGACCCACTTAGAGGCATCTCAGCATAAGCATGGGACAAACCCAGTTCTGATGCTGTGGCATATTCAGCACCCACTCTACAGCTCCTCTGTAATCACCCCTGTGTACATGGGCTTATGCTCAGCCACAGGTCCAGTGATGAAGCCAAGCCTTGCACGAACACTGGTGCTGCTTTTATATCAGTAGATTAAACAGGTTGCTGACAAATGGCGAGGCACAGTGCAAGTATATACTCCTTTTCTGCCCAAAATGAGGTGAGCGCCCCTGTACTGCTTTTTCGGGGCAGTCCCACACCTGTGTTATCCCTTCAGCTGTGTCCAGAAATTGCCTGTGGGAGCACTAGCTGACCCTGGCCAGAGAGAGTCCTACCACACCACTGCTGCTGATGTGCTGGCAACGCCCTGGCTGTACCTGCCTGGTTCAGCTTTCCAGCACAGGCAAAGACAAAGAGAGTGATTGAGGGATCTGCTCTGGAGAGTTACAGGCTGGATGCCACATGCTGGCTGCAAACCAGAGGCTGCGAGGCAGCCACTCCTCAGGACCCTGCTGTAAGCCCTTGAGTTCCTTTGGTCACCAGTGCCAGAGCATTTGAACAAAGAGTGGTTTTGTTACAACTCTGAACTCTGCACTGTACTAAGTTGGCTGTATAGTGAAGCAGTACTTTTGAAGTCAGATATCCAAATATCAAGATCTGCAAGGGACTTCAGTGTGGTGAAACTGAGCCATGCTTTTTGGTGAAGTTGCTTGGTCCATTCTTTCCAAGACATCAGGATTGCACTCGCCAGGAGCACACACTCAGCATCAGATCAGAGTACTTCTTTCTTTACCCTCTTTTCTAGCTCCAGAGCCTTACTTTCACCCCTGTGAGAGACCAGGACACTCTTAAGAGTGCAGGATATGCAGTTTTAAACTCAAACTCAGATGTCACACTTGCTAGGCAGGTGCTGTGTAGAAGATCCACAGCTCTTTCTCTGTCTCTGAAGAGAGTCGTAGAGCTGGTGAACCACCCACAAAGGGATGAGTTAGTACCACAGAGTAGAAGGAGGCTTTTGTGTTACATAAATGCTAAATTCTGGGATGTGGGTAATTTTATGAGAAAGGTGGGATTTAAGACACCATTCTCCTTTCTGAACATTCACTTCTGACCAGCTTTGGCTTCCTCCCAGTCACTGTGTCCAATTTCTCCGTTCATTGCACAGGGCCGTGGGTGCTTTTGGGCTCTGCATACTCCACTCCTAAAACTGCAAGACTTGCTAACCCTGCAAGGCCCGTGCTTCTTTGTACCTTTGGGTCTGACTGTCCTTGCTTCCAGTTACCTCTCAACTGAACAGCAAAAGCCATTTAACAGACCAGTGAGCTTGGTCCTTTCAAGTCAGTCGGAAATGAGTTGCCCTCAGAAACCATTCTTCCCTTTTGTCCTCTCATCAGGATTTTGCAGTTATCCTTTTTCAGTCCTAACTGTGGCTATTTAGAACTTGAGTCTTTTGTACTGATATGTCACTGCCACAGAAGTGGGCAGATTTGATTATCTTTCTGATCCTTGTGAGTAATCTCATTTCAAACTTTGACCTCCCACAGGCACCTGTTCCTTTTGACATCAAAGCCAGCTCTTTATCACGGAAGTAGCTTAGCCTTATGGCAAAATTATCGATTGCAGATGACTTATATGCTTTCCCTGCTGTGCTTTATCAAAAGCTGATCCACTCTTTTGTTGCTTCTTTTGAAAATTAGGTTGAATTTGTTACTGTCTCAAGTAGCTGGCTCTATGCTGGCTGATAACTTTTCAAGAATTGTCTCCATCTCTCTTCTTTTTGCATGCTTGGCTTCCCTTCCTTACACTTTGCACCGCTATTGCTCAGTGCCTCAAAAGCAGGCTGACACATTGCCCAGGATCCCCCTTTATTCACCCAAACTTTGAGGTAGGGTGCAATTTCTTGCCCACCGTAAATCTCTGTATATACTCAGCAGACCTGGTCTCTGGAAAACAGCCCTCCTGTGGGAGAAGAGGCCAGGCCTCCCTCTAAACCTGGGCAAGCCACTGGCTTTACTTCCTTTCTCATTCTCTTTCATTTCTGTAGGATGCACCACAGGGCAGAATGCATCTCATCACCTGTAGGAGCTGTCACCTGTGACACAGACAGCCACCGCTGTATCCAGTGGCTAGTGCGATTGTGTTTGCATTGCCATACACACAGATGTCTCCTAGAAGGCTCACCAATATCTTAAACGATAATTTATCACAACTGACACGTTCCTGGTTTTTTAGACAATAGGTCTAATTCATCTGGCTGTGATCAGTTCCCTTTCCTAGTAGAATTTTCTTCCGTTTTGGCCAGAATCCAATCATTCTTTTCTGGGGCTAATGATGCATTGAATGAATGTATCTGTTTACCAATGCCAATCTCTTCTATCAAATAAAATTACTTTTGCTACCTTCATGTACTCAACAATTTTCTTAGACTTTTCCTAAAAGGGTAATGACAAGTTTGATACTGTAAGCCGAAAATTAAATAAATACCTTATGTTCTAGATTCAAGATCTTATTTTAACTAGTCTATTCTTCCAGTTTTAAGAAATTGCTCCTGACAGCCTTTCCCCTTCAGTGCTTTATTCCATTCAATTTCACTTACAACATTCTGCCTGCTTCCAAAGTATTAAGAAGTAAGTGACCATTGAACATAGACTCTTCAAATCAAAGTTGAGCTCCAGAGCAAAACACAGAGAAAAAAAGCCTGGCAACATTTTGTGCCCCTTTAGATAAAAGGGCTCAATGTGGTGCTTCCCCAGAATTAATCAGAATTTTTCTCCAGTTGCAGATTGGCATGGCTTTATAGAGATGGCTGATGACACTGCACGGGATGAAATGTGAGCTATGGGAACATGAAGCTTCAGTATGTACATCTGGCAAATCAGAACTCCATAGGAAGGACTGCCTGCCTAGCAAGTGTCACCTGCTGAGACTGATACTGCCAACCATGGCCCCAGACTCCCCTAAGTCTGGCTATGACTGCTTAATTTAGTGCCTTCATTATCATCTGCATTCATTGTCAGAATGTGGAGTTATAGCTGTTACTGCTTTGACATTTTTTTCTTCTTTTTTGTAAAAATGCTGATGATATGATGCTACAACAATTGAGAGTGCTGAAGTTTTAGGACTAAAGAAGAACAGAGTGTGGCTGAACAATAGCTTTCAAAGGTTTTTTTGAAATAAGCCATGGTTCTTTCGCTCAAATGCATATAAACAAAATAGAATAGCATGCTAACAATAAATGGAAACATCCTTACTGTCTCAAATCCCATACAACACATGTAGAGATGCCTGCATAAAACTATGAAGTATCTCATTATTTGAAGAAATGGGAGACGTGTTCAAGGACTTTTTAGCTAAGAGTAATATCGATGAGAAATGAAGATATAAAAATGTTAACATTTACATGTATTTATTTATAGAAATAATAAGAAAAGTATAAGCACACATATGTGCACATTACTGTGAATCTTTCCTGACTGCTCTTAATGTGCTACTTGTCTTCACTGAACAAAAGTCCTGTCAGAATAAAGACTATCTACATACAAATACAGCACTCTGAATAGTGTGTCCACTATTTGGTGGTATTTACGTCTCTGATACATGACAAATGTAACAAATTGGACACCACTGATAGGAAACAGTGTTTCTAAAACCTAGAAAATTAAAAAATTTCTGATTTCAAAATGGATATTGAGAATAGATTTTTAATCTACCTTACACATTAAATGATTTGTGATACTGTTCCAAACTTGCTTTTTTTAGTTCAAATTCTATGTTTTTTCTCATCTTTCAAATTATTACTACCATAAATAACCCAGGCAGAAGACACAACCATACCACTAGGACCAGTTTTCGAGGGTTACACTATAACCATGTTCTGACATTTAACATGACACACATAATTTGAGACCATTACAATTCTGGGTCAAATCCAAAACTGATTTATAAGAGGCAAAAGTTAGGCTCTTTATACATAATTGCACCCTCAGGAATAAAACCAAGCGCAATAAGGTGATAAGGTATAAATTAGACTAAAATATATGTTCACCTTTTGGGTTCTTTACAGCTTTAAAGCAAATTTTACTGAATTTGGTGGCATTTGGATTCAAAATGACTGTAAAATACTTTCTACATTATTTGAATGGAATTAATTGCATCTAGGAAAAATAAGGGATCCTAAATTTTTTTAAATTATCCTACCACATGCATAGAGTTAAATCTGACAAAATGGTGAGGTGACAGATTTTTTCTCTTCCTCCCTCCAGGTAAGAAGTTAAGTATGACAGTCATTAAAGGACTTCAGTCAGGCACTTGGTGCATTTGGGTGCAGATACATCCACTTGTATGTTTTCCATTTCCCTTTGGATTTTTTTCCTCTGGCCAACTATACTGAAAATTATCAGCTCACACTTCAGTTTCCTTCATGACATAAAAATCCAGGCACAATCTGCCAAAGCCTAAAAATCCTGTCTTTGGTGGTATCTGTTAAGAGGTCACTTAAAAGCACTCCAAGCATTAGCATGCATCAATAGCAATGAGCACCAGCACTGCTGCTCCCACTGGTGCGGGCATGGAAAGGTGATGCCATCACAGCCAGAACAGTGGCCTGATCAATACATGCTGACAGTATGCCTGTGGTCACAAGCCCATACTTTATTGCTGGTCATACTGGCTCAGAAAAACCAGAAGACACAGCCAATTTAACTGAAATCTTCATATTTACAGAAAATTTTAAAGCTGTCCATAAAGTGCCTGTCTACCTTGTCCAGAACTGCCATTTGAAGTCCTGGCTGCAGAACACCTTCCAGATTCAGAAATTACCTCAGAGTGATTGGTTGCCAAGGGCAGGTGGCCAAGGAGAGGGTAGCCCCTATGCAACGTGTGCTCTCATGGTATACATGAGGCAGATCCAGGTGGTTTCTGGAGGCCCAAAGGGTTGGCAGAGAGCTCCGCTGTGAAGGCCCATTCCCACCACTACAGCCACCATCTCTTAACCAGGGAACTGCTGAGTACTCTGTGGTAAGACTGGAAGAGAAGCAGTTGGTAAGAAAGAGGTTCTTGTGTCTGTCTGAGTGTAAAACATGGTAGGAGCCAAGAGCTGGATAACATTTACAGACAACACTCTCAAGATAAAGCAGCTCTCAGTTCCCAGTCTTGCAGAGTGCCATTTGACACCTGCTTTCAGCAAGGCTTTGGTCCCTCAGCATGAGATTGCTGATCCCTGCCTTTGGGCATTTTTTCATGGTGCGGCGGATCACAATGTGTGCTGCTGAGGCAGTGAAGTTGAGAGTGCTCAGAAAGCTAAAAAAGCAGGACAGTCCAAGTCACAGAGTTATCAGAGACTTGGCTGTCCTACTCCTTTGAGCCAGTACCTCTGCTCTGTGCAGTGTGATCAACACTAACTCTACTGAATAAATGTAGCTGTGTCCTACACCATTTGTAAACACAGCTGCAAAAAAAGTGATATAGCACATTTTCATATTTTATGTAGTTCCCATCAGATAGCAACTAATTGCCATTATTCTTCTAAGTGGAAAAAGAGATTTCAATATAATGTTAAGGAAGAATTAGAGCATATGAGTAATGGGCACATTATGTGTTATCTATGTTTGTTATAGATATATATATATATATATATATATATATATACAAAATCTAATTGTCATGAGAGCTGGGTCTAAGACTTTTAACCTATTCCTTCTGCCTTGATTTTCCTCATGAGAGAATTTCCCCTTTTGGAGATGGAATAATGATTATCCTTAAGAAATACTCTCTTTTTTGAACATAAGTTCAAAAAACTGTGGTTTAAACATTCTCAGAGTCCTTGAAGCCAAATAAGTGATTCATTCTGGCATTTTCAATGTATCTTTGAAAACTCTAATGAATGCTTGAATAAAATAAAAGTCTTATATTAGCATTTATTTTATCTAAGTGCCTTGGGAGTGGAAATTAGTGACTTCCATTTTATCACTCAACCTTTTCCTTAATTCAGTTCACATGTTTGTCAGCAGCATTGAGCCTCCTTATATCGGCATGAGATGCTGGCTTTTTACAAAATTATTCTGTGATAAAACAGAGTTGTCAAGGTTTTTGCACCTATGTCAAATTAATTATGACCCTTCCTCTCTTTGCCCTGAAAATACCTGGTTATCCCAAACTAGTCATTTTGTCTGAAGGGCAGTGTAGCCCTCTGGGATGCAATGTTTCCCACAGGTGCTTTCCTCCCTTTTATTCCAAGATGTGTCATCACAGAGGCCTCCTCTTCTGTGGAATTTGCACTGCTGCTGGAGAGTGACCCAGAAGATTTGCTTGAAAAACTTGATTTAGATTTATGCTTTTATCACACCAGATATACTCTGACAATTATTTTTTTAAAGAGTGTGTGTGTGTGCACATACATGTATGTTTCTTTTGTCTTTGGGTGTTTACTGTGCAAGAAAGCAATTGATGTTAATCTAGTTCACTACATCCTGTGCCTGGTTCTCAGGCTGAACTTGGCAAATGGAGCCAAGTCAAATGTTTCATGGCACCAAATGCCCACTAAGTTGACCAAGAAGGATTTAAGAGTGCTTTTTAGGGGAGCTGTCAAATAGCCTTCCTTAGCTGGCCTCCTTAGCAGTCCATAATCCAATATTGTGCCTTTGATAGGAGTCTTCAGTCTTTATTTTATTGGTAGAAATAAAACTCCCTAATTCTCCAGTGATTCCAGGATCACAGGAATCCCAGATCCTCCATTCCCTCTACTTTGACTAAATATTTTATAAGGAGTTTTAATTTTCAAAGACCAATCAGCAAACAGACCAGATAATCCTTCTAAATATTAGCTGGGAAAGTGCGCATGGATTCCTACGATGCACGTCTACTGCAGCATTCCAGATCTGTGGCATATTTTTTCCAATTTTATCACTTTTTTCTTAATCTGCAGGGATCAGGAAAAAAATGGAAGAGAAAAATTAGTCTGGCATATGTGGCAATCTGCATCTACATTCCTATAATAAAATCTGAGTCTTTAAGAAATGTGCTATTAAGTTTCATCTTCCAGCAATATTTTTGCTCATTATTTATTATTATAGGCTGAATTTCCTTAAGGAGCCTAAAAGATTTTGCTGTCAAAATGTCAATTAAATTAAGCAAAATGTTTGTACTTAATGCTAACAATTTCTCTTAAAAATTTTGTTCTTCATACATAATAAATAAGACACTATTAACCATTGCTGCATAACATCATAGTTTGATTTCCCAGAGGAGCACAATGACAGAACTGACTCTCATCTTAGGGTGACTTTCAAAAGAGAAGACAGGGTTAGTGACCTTACCTGAGTGTGCGACTTTAGACACTTAAGAGGCAAAGTAGATAAAAGTTTTTTAAATGAAAAATGGATGGCCTTTTTCCTCACAGACTGGAATGCATTCCCCTTGATGAGAAAGGAAATTGTGATGGGAATCTGGGACATCCTGAAATCTTAATGCAGGAATAGGGCTCCTGAGTAGCAACTCATAGCAAGCCAGCACTGAGCAGCAGCTCACTGCTTATTAAAGCATTAGTGGAGTATTGAATTCCAGGAGCAGAAATTACTTATTTTTTGGACATAATTTATTTTTTCTCAGGCAGCCACTGACCCTGAATTTCCATTTGTATTAATTTTGGATTTGCTTACTGCGTGGGACAGCACTGGAGTCTTCTATTTCCTTAATTTGTGGATTTGGGTTCAGTGATTTCAGTTGTGTGTTTCTTTGCTCATTTGCTTTGATTTGCTTCAAAGTGTGATTCCCTTTGGGGTCCCTTGATCAGCTGAACAAACTGTAGCCCTGGTCTCTCACTGTAAACTAGGTACAGATAAAGTGTCGCTGCCCAAAACCAGCACATCTACAAGTACCGCATTTGCCTCTTCCAGAATGAAACTGCAAAAGGTAAAATTAAGATTCAATTTGCATTTCTGAAAATTATTTCTCAAAGAGCAATGTAATTTTGGATTCAGAGGTTTGGGTTTTTGTTTTTTACCTTTCTGCTATGTGCTGGCTCACCTATCTGGAAATGGAAATGGGAAACTAAGGGGTTGTTCTGCTTTATTTTCCCTTTTTTTTTTCGTAATAGACTCTGCTGTGCTGGCAGTATTTTCTCGCCTTATCACGTAATCTATTCTTACAGGTATGCAGACTATCATAAATTTTCTCTACATAGAGTGAAAGGGCTCATTAGTTAACTGAGTCCTGCCCCTTAGTTTGAGAAAACAAACAAATTACAAAGACGTCCAATAAACAAGCACTTTTGGACAGGAAACAGGTGAAAAAGGAATATTTAAAGTATTTCAGATTGACTCCAAAAATAAAAGCAGCATAAACCAAGGTGTTTTCTGATTTAACTTAGAAAATACAAACTGGAGATCTGTTGAGCAAATAAATGAAAAATAGAATCCTGCATCTGCAGTCTATCCATCTGTTGCCCGGTCTCCAGCTGCAACCACATCTGATGTTTCTGTATGACACGAAAAAAAATAAAGGCAAATGAAGACATGAGCCCTGAGAATACATCTGCCCAGTGCATAAAGGATATCTTTTCTCTTCACTGATCCCCTGAATTCTTGATAAATTTCGGTTGTAATGGTTGTCTTAACACAGAGTTCCAGGTGTTATGGGCGCTCTTGGGGTTGTGCATAATTTATTATCCTTTCCCTGGTCCACAAAAAGAGGACATGAATAAAGGACTCATACATTTACAAGCATTAAGGTCAGAACGTACCAGAACAACTATTCCACTTAAGTCTCTGGATCTACTGGACACAGAATTTGGCCCAGAGGTGCAGTAGTCACGCATGGGCAAGGACTCCGCAACATGGTGGTAAAGGTGCAAAGACTTTATTGCGTATCCAAAATTCCCTTAAATACCAATAGAAAGACAGGAAATCACCTCATATAAACAGGAAAGATGTTCACCTCGGTGTCCCCCAATCACCTGGAATACTTCCCAGACATTGCCTATTATGGTAAAAAGTAAACAACACCTTACAAGGTCAGAAACTGCAATTAATACATCTCATAGGGCTGACACTGTCCAGAAACCCACAATCCTCTCTCAGCCCATCCCCGGTGACCTGGCTGTAATCCCAGGGTCATCTCCAGGTCTGAGAATGAGGCTCTTTCTTTGGCCGACAAGGCCTAATCTCTCTTCCAGCATACAGTGTAGCCCAACACAGAGGTAGATTAAATTATATCTCATAGAAGGATTTAATTATGTATATCTTTAAAGATCTAAATCCACGTTGACTCATCCCTGTCCTGTCCCCCCTCCAGCCCTTTTAGGAGACTGTTAACTCAGTTTAATTATCCTCTCTGCTAGAAAGATATGATTTACTTCAAGGCCTAATTTGTCTAAGTCTTTGCGATAGATCTTGTCAGGTCTTTGTCAACAAGCTCAAAAGCACCGTGCTATTGGATCTCTTCTCCATGTGTAAGCATGATCAATCCACCTCTCCGTCTCCTCTCAGATAAGCTGAAGAGGTTGAACTCTTTAAGCCTCACGTAGTACAACTTGTTTTCCAGCTGCCAGATCAAACCTCCCAAACCTTTCATCTCTGGCACTGTTATTAGGCTGCACCACTACTTTGGAATGTGCAAGGGCTCTTGAAAGGATTTTAAACTGGCCATCTGATATTCACACTGTAGCGCTGTCTGAGGGGATTTTGATATTTCTTTTGATTCAGACCTTGGCTCTAAGAACCTGATGGCTGTGGCTGGTTTAGGGCTTTGCCACAAGCAAGCAGGAGAGCAGCTCACTGCTATGGAAGGCAGATGTGCCTCCAACTTTATCTCTGTTATGCAGAACATATTCCTGGTACCCTTTTTTTTTACTCTCTCTGCCCTAGAAAATGAAGCTGTGGACACATGAGTGTAAGGAACAGCAAAGCTCCTAAAGACCTCACAAAATCCATTGTATGAATGAAGAAGGGAATGCAGAAAGAGCCCCCAAGAAGAGAAGCCCCCTCTCTTCTACAGGTTACAAGCTTTAATAAAAAAAAAAAAAGTGTACTACAAGGGTCAGAATAAATGCAGAAATGTGCATACACTCATCGTTTGACATTGCTAATACAAACAAGTGTGATCTAGACCAACAGTTTTCAAAACACTTTCATACTAAATGAGAGTCTAATGCATTTTCAGTGACATTTCAAATCATTCCCTTTCGGAGGGTGTGCCCCAGAGTCTACAAATATGGAATGTCATTCCATGTTTTTCCACTGATTTATGTGAGTTCTAATCAGTTTCTCACTCTATGAGGGTTTAAGCTTCTAAAGATATGATTAAATTCACTACTTACTTTGTAGTAAGTCCACAGACACCATTTCTAAATGAGATGGGGTGCTTATTACACTCATTTTACAGGGCCTTCTAGTGGACTATAAGCTAATTTACAAGTAAATAGTGCTCTAATTTAGGAAATAGTTGACCATATATCTCCCCCAATGTTTTATACACTTTTCAAAGAATGAATAGGCTTGAGGCAGAATAGAAAGGATCAAGAGCAATGAAATGCATTATGTGCAAGTTCCTGTGCATTTATAGGTTTGCTAATTTTTAAAATTACAACTATAAAAAATAATTAATGTAAACTAAAAATAAGATCTTGTGTCTCATCCCTGATTTTCTCACATCCTCATCATAGATTTCAAACACTGACAAATGGATCAGTGTTTCTCAAATAGGGACTATGATGACACATATTTTATGGAAGGAAACAAAATAGAACATCTTTACACAGATTAGGTCCCTTGCTTGACAGGATTTTAATATACTTCTCACATGCACAGACTCACAGTAGCAGCTGGGTGCCATGTTTATTTCCTCACCTCACAGATGGAGTATGTTTTTCTCACCTTTCATATGATACAGCACATCCCAAGAGAGATTTAAACCTCTTTTTCCTGGCTCCCATGTTCATTTATCAGCATCTGACTCCATTGTTTTCTAAAGTCACCCTTGAGAAGGTAGTCGGAATATCAATTTGTAATAAACAGCAAGAACTTGTTGCTGTCAAAGTGTCCCAGTGCAAAATAATGTGTGGTTTTTCCAGACACACCTGAAGCTTAAGTAACCTACCCAACCATCCTCCGCCATGAGGAAAGGACTGTGTGTCACCAGCTCTGCTTCCTGTGTTTGATATCTCTCCCCTCAGCTCTCTCAATGCAATCCTTTGAGGTGCTTATTCTACTTTTTGAAGCACATTGCTGAATCTGCAGTATCCAAAGAAAACTCAGTACTGACAAAGTAAATGCTTTTTTGGAACAAACTTGTGTTGCTGACACCAAAGCCCATTTTGGCACAAAGGAATATGCAAACAGAGAAAAGAAAATCGGTTCTTCTTTTTTGTCCAGCAGGATCTCACAATTCGCAGTGTTCTGTCCATTGCTGTCTCATGAGCAGAGGTCCCCAGGTCTGAGCAGTATCAGGCTGGACTGGAGCAGGGCAGGGAAGGGCAGAGCTGAGGGTTTGTTCCGGGACTAGGTGCAAGACGATCAAAACAAGTCAAGAACAGAATTCACAAGGGTAGCAATGCATAGGATCATGCAGTATTTGGCCATGAGCCTTCTTGGGCTCTTGTCACTGACCATGGCTTGAAGGAGTACTTGTGCAGCTTCCCAAAAACAGCTGGAGACCTGACCTCCCACTTTTAATGCACAAAGGCAAATCTGAGTCCCAAAATCACAGATGATCTCCGCAAGCTCTAGTGTAGGAGTTCCGATTCATCACCTTCCAAAGTCTCCCACATATCTAGCACTCCAAGTGCTTTATCTTAACTCACGTTCCATCAATTCCTAATACTGTAAATGAAACAAAATAAACCTTGGATATGTTTGGTCTCTATAAAGATTGCAAACATAATAATAAAGTTGGCTTATTACAGCAGTAGCAACAGCCGCGAAGCAATTTGCATTCTAGATCCATGTCCTCATTTCTTATAACCTTCAGGTGTTCAAAAGAGGTGCCTCATACTGAGCTATTAATTCTTTATTTAGGCACCTTGACTTTAAATGTGCTGAGTACCTCTTGGCTCTGATGAATGCCAAATAACATTCAGATTTAGAAGATTGCATGAATTTCTAATTTTTTTTTTCAGGTCTCTGAGTCTGTCCTTGAAGGAAAGGCAACCCTTTATATATGTTTTTGCATAAGTCTGCACTGGGCTCAATAATAACACTAATTTTACCTTTATTATAATATAAGTAATAACAACATTAAGAGGAGCAGGGGGTATGGTATTTTAAAAGAAAAACAAACAAGCAAACAAACAAACAAACAAAACAGGAGGAGAATGGCCCAACCAGCTATTCAAAAGTTACCAGTGTTTAGGTTTCACAAGAAATACAAAACTTCCTATTGAAAGAAAGCCATGTTTTTTCACAGCTGACTAGCAATACAAACATGCAGAGAGACAGGTGTGCATTTATGTACTTTATCTTTTACATTTCAAGATTTGTCAATCACATTAATGTTTACATATTTAACAGTTACTTTGCACCTAATGTTTTCAGACTCAGATTTGAAAATGCACACCACAATTTTTCTGTTGCATAATGCATTTATTCCTTTGTTGCACACAGGAAACAGTTTTCTCAATAAACTACAGAGTACTGATGTTGTGGCTTTGCAATAACCATCGAAGCAATAAGGTTGCACTTTCAGGTGCCTGATGGAGAGAGGGATTCGTCATGTGGATGGTTAGTACCTGAGCATAAGGATGTGGACAAAAATTTGAAACCATTTGAGAGCTAATGAAACTCTTAGGTAGCTGGTAGGGGAAAATTCTCAAGGGCTTCAACACAGGGAAGGAAAATAAATTGCCTGAAGTCACCCAGAGAGCTGTTACTAGGAACAACAGATGAGAAGAAAACGTTGAGTAGGCAACTGAGACAAGTTTGAGGAAAAAGTCTTTTTTTTTTCATTGGAAGTATCTTTTAATTGCCGTCTTGTCTGAATTCTGACAAAGAAGGGAATTAAGGTATTCAGGGTAATGGAAGAAAGACAGGAAAAGAAGAAAGAAAGAAGGATTGAAGTAAGATGAGAGGGAGTGAGTGTAAGAAAATACCATGTATCTGAGAGAGACTGAGGTGATGACCAGGTAGGTCTTTTCAGCAGTGCAGAGTTCAGTGTGGTCCAGATGGAAGATGCACGATGACCTTTGTGTTGTTGGGGTCCGAGCCTTATATTTTCTCTTTTTGTTTCAGAAAACATTCAAGTATTGCTCATTTTTCTTTCATTATGGAGGGGGTTTTTTTCCCTACTTCTTAAACCTGCTCTAAAATAAATACCTCCTAGGATAAAAACATAGACTTCATTTAATTTTAGGTACTACTAGTTCAAAAGTTGAAGTCTTTTGCAATTTAGGAGTTAAATCCAAGTGTGCAATTAATATAAGGCTCAAATTCTGATTAAGTGACCTGCAATTCACCCTTCTGCCCTCATATTCATTTTCTAAGGATAATTATTAAATAAACATCCCTTTTCAACTGATTATCTTTTGACCCAAATATGATGTAGGGCTTTGGTAACTTTATACTTAAAATGAACTCAAAAGAGAAAACAAAATAAAGAACAGTGATTTTAATAACATACATTATACCAGCAACATTTAATAGAATTAAAAACTGTAATTTTTGGAAAAGGGTTAGTTTGAAATATATTTTTTAAGCAAAAAGGAGGCTTCTGTCTTACAGAAATAGTACTCTAGGAATGGAGTGGAACTCTGCTGAACTTAGGTATATGGCCAAGTCCCAGATATTTAGGATTAGCTTAAAGTACTCCGGCAAGTTCAAAAACCCTCACAGAGTATCAAGACCCACTCAGATTATCAATGATAAATTTGATAGAACCAAAAGAGAAAAAGACATTGCACAGATGGAGAACTCGTTTCTTGCACCCTGTACTCCTTTTTTATCAGAAAGAAATGCCAAAGGCTTTCTGAACAACAGAAAATGTGCAATTTCTTTCACAAACTTACATCTATGCTTTATTTTCTTATTGTTGTTGACAGAACCCTTCATTATGCCCTTAAAGAATCATTTTATGTTTATTTGTACTGTCTATACAGATTTGGAGACTTGTTTTATGAATTGCCAGAGAGTGATGTCTTTTTTTAATAAAACTTTATTACACTTTGATTGATTTCCCTGATATTCATTTTGTGTGTCTGCGCCATACAAACTCATTTTTGTTCTAAAACCCAAATTACTCTAACTAATGTACCAGAGGAGCACCGTAACTGTTAGCAATTGACAATGCAAAATATTTCACAGCTTTATTTGTCAGTGCAGATGCCATGGAAAAATCATTGAGGGCTAGTTTGCCAGAATCCTTATTTATTAATTCATGGAGGTTTGCAAGAATAAGTCATGAGTGTGAAGCAGCACAAATGTGAGAGAGAGCTCAGCAACCTGACCACATTACCACAATTTAACAAATTAGTGTACATCTTTTGAACGGTGGTGGGTATGTTAAAAGTATCCCTATGCGAGCATTACTAGCAACAAATAAATACATTTATTAAATATATTTAAAATGTTGACTTACCTTAGCATACGGTGAAAGACACTTGCACTATAAAGCAAATGTATTCACATCTTCCATAAACTAAAGGCATATGTAAATACAGTTCCTGTGTCTCTGCTGATGTTTGGTGACTTGCTAAGCACCAGCAATTTGAACACAACTCAGAAATACATGCAAGAATGGCATTTTGGGATTTTCTTGCTTTGAAACTCTCTATATTATTTGCCATAATTTGCAATTGTTCTGGATAAGATTAAAATTGCATGTGTTTCATCACTTGGTAAGTCAATTTTTTTCTTCCCACAGAGTCCCTTTTTTAACTCAAGTAATGCTCTTTAAAAGTGTCAATGTCTTTTTAGTGGGGCAGAATGGGATGAAATTAAATGTTTCAATGAAACCTGAGGTGTGTGCTATTCCCTCAGCGCTGGTGCTGCTTCTCATATTGCCTATGGGGACAGCTGGATTAGACAAACACACTGAACACACTCCGTAGAGACTTTCAGGGGAGAATCATTAAAACAGTTTTGTCTTGCCTTGTATTGCTTCACCTACTCTCTGAGCAACGTATCACATCTCAATAGAGACTACAACGACTGATCATTTCACAGCTAGATATTCACGCTCACTGAAGGACATAACTGAGCTGGCAGGCTTCATCTTGAAGAGAAAAAAATTGGCAACACTTTTTCAGCAACCTTTGGTGAACGGTGGTGAGGCAGCATGACTTCAGCTGCTGAAAGGACAAAGCTGCCGGGCCCTGCTAGCAAGAGATAGGAATTAAGCCATGAAACTAATGAACAGCAGAGGAGCTGGAAAGCAAGGTTACCCTGTCCTTCTCCTGTTGAGATCGTCCTGGATTTCAATTCTCTGTCCTGCCTCCTGTGCAGTCAATAGTGGCCTTTACACATGGTTAAAACAGATTTCTGTACAGATGTGCTATCCTCAGAAAAGACACAGTGGGCCATCCTGCTGCCTTCCAGTAGTGAATATCAGAGGTGCTCTGGGAAATCTAGATTCAAAGTCAGCATTTCTTTGGGCAGTGCTCAGACCATGTCATGTCCAGAGGTCCCTTTCAATATAAACTAGTCCACCACTCTGTGAATCTCTTCCAGTCATCCCCCTCCAGCATCTGGCACCAAGAAATGTAAATGGTGCTTCGTTGACCTGTGCTGGCCATATTAGCACAAAAGTACTCCAGCACCTGGAGCATGGGTTGAAAGCCGGGACTCCTTTTGATTAGAGCTGACATGGGTCTGGTCTCCCGCAGAGGGAAGAAATCACAAAGAATGTTCCTGATGGGAGCGAGATTGCCGTGCCACAGAAAACACATCAGATCAGCCAGTTCACTGTTTTCACATAGGTTTGTTTCTTTTTCCTTTAAAGGCACTTGCTTCCATTGCTCTTACACCTCATTCCCCCTTCGTAAGGGAGGTAATATTCAATTATACAGCACTGCTGTAGGTAGTGCATGCCCACACTATCGTGTGCAGGCATTCCTCTGCTTTCTGAGGCTTCCCAGGCATTCCCGAGTCCTTTTTGTTTCCACCAGCCAGCATTTGAGACAGAATCTGGAAATTATTTTGCTGCCAAAAGTGTACAAGGGAGGTGGCAGACAATCTGTCGGCTTCTGCTAGAGCAAACACAAAGAACCATTCTCTCATCTAGTAAAACAATAAGATTAGTCCTTTTATCATTAATTTTTTTTCTCTCCTTCACTGCTTTGTAAACACTGCTTGTATGACTTTGCCTCTTATCGTCTGCAAACTGAATCTGCTTTTGTTGAAGCAGTGTCAATCACAAGGGTTTTCCTGCTCATATACTTAGCAATATGACTGATTGAAAAAGAAGACAGGCTTTCATTTGGGTCTGCAATATGTGACATACTCACTGTTGGAAACATAAGGGGGGGAAAGAAAACAAAGGGAACAATTTGGTAAAACATAACCCAAAGTTCACTTGCTCTGTCAAAGAGATTAAGATTAAACTGAAGGAGGTCAAAGCTATTAACATTTAAACTACAGGGTATATAACAAGTTAGTGTCTAGTTAGATATTGGCTTTCTAATTGGAGAGAAGCTTGTTTCTAACTCTTTATGTAAACACTAGCATTAGCAAAAGCCTGGGTGGTCTCAGCATTGTAACCCAGTGGACATATTTGACCCACATTTCTCTGAAAAAAAATGTCCTCAATGACCAAACTTGCATTTAAATTGTAAATATGTCTCTTGATTCCTTTCTGCCAAGGGCAGCATTTGCAAAGGGAAAACTTCACAGTGATTCTTCTGGGGTTGCTTTAAATTTGTTTTCCCAAATGCCAAATTCTCCTTCACACCATACACTTAGTTACAATCTTATTTATGTTCAGCTCTTTGGACCAAGCAAGAAGATTACTGCAGCCACCAGAAAGGAGCACAGACATGACTTGATTGTTAATTAACTCCCGTAGCAAGAGTGACTCTTACACAAGCCAGATTATTTACGGAATATCTTTTGCATTTTCAAATCACATTATTCTCTGATTTTGCGGTGCTCTCTATCACTTCTTGTCCTAAATTCAATGGCAAGTGAAACAAGGGAAAGTAAATTAGATAGCAGCCAGCAGGGTTAGCCACTGGAAGGTGATTTGGTTAAAACTTTGGTTGCACAGACCCAAACAATAGCACAATAACTGTGTTTCAGCAGGTTTTGAGCAGATCTGGTGTGGTGAGTTGACCCTGGCTGGATGTCAGGTGCCCACCAGGCCACTCTATCACACCCTTGTCAGCAGGACAGGGGGGAAGAAAATAAGGTGAAAAATAACTTCATGGATCAAGACAAAGGCAGTTTAATGAAGCAAATGCCATGAGTGGAAGCAAAGGAAAACAAAAGATTTATTCTCTATTTCCCACGAGCAGGCAATGATCAGCCACTTCCTGGGAAGTGGGACTTCCATACACATAGTGTTTGCTTTGGAATACAAGTGTAATAACAAATGCTCCCTCTTCTCTTTTCTCTTAGCTTCTCTTGCTGAGCAGGCATCATATGGTATGAAATATCCCTCTGGTCAGTTTGGGTCAGCTGTCCTGGCTGCATCCCCTCCTAAAATCTTTCCCATCCCCAACCTACTGGTCAGGGAAGAATGTTGGATAGACTTGATACTGTGTGAGCACTGCTGAGCTGTAGCCAAAACACTGGTGTCTATTGTCAACACCTCTCTAGATACCAATACAAAGCACAGAACTGTGAGGGCTGCTGTGGGGGAAATTAACTCCATCTCACACAGACCCAGTACACCTGATTAATCTCTTACTGCATTAGCATATTTTCTGAGGATTAGTAAGTTTTGGGTTGGTATGTGAGCAGCATAACTAGCAGTCTCATACAGGGGGATGGGTGAGTGCAGGAAGAGTGAGCTTGTGGCCTCCTGCCCATACACTCTGTCATTACTCCCAGTGTGATCCACCAGAGCTTCATTTCTGTAAGCCCTGTTTTCCACAGGTTGTACTGCTACAGGGGGCACAGGCAAAAAGGATCATGCAAAGTTTTAACTGGAAATAATCCTTAGAAATTTATTTTGGCTGCTCTGCTAAAATTTGAACCATAGATTTTTTTCTCCAACCAGAGTGTGGAAGCTGGAAGGGGCTGTGTTCAGTGATCTGTCTCACAGGAAGACTGTTACCGTGAACCTTCCTGATCCACTGGCCAGTCTTTGTCATCCACTTTGTGGGATTTCTTGCATCACCAGAGGACAGCCTACATCTAAAACTGCAGTTTAATCATCATTGTTTTGCAGTGAATAAATACAGTTCCCGGCTCAAGCAGCTACAGCCCAGGGCTTCCTACAAACCTCTTTGAGCACAGAGGGCAGCCCCTCAGAGTGACGCACTAAATAGTGCCGTCACCTTAGCCTTTAAAACCTGTTGCAGTCCTTTGATATGAGGAAGGCAGTGTGTATGAAAGCCTCCCCCTCCCTTTGGAGCACAGCCTCACCGAGTTCAGTGAGGGTCATCAAAGCTTTTCAGGCCCAATTGCCCACAAGTTACATGTGGCTGTCTCACCTCTCTGATGCTCTCTGTTTTATCTTTTCACCTACCACTGGTCCATGACTCCAGGCCTGCTGACACAACAATATTGCCACCATGAAAAGCATGACTGGTCTGCCCAGTTCTCATTTGGCCAGATGCTTGTGAAAGCAGGAGAGTGTTGTCACATTACTGTCTCATTAGTTAATCCAGTTGGCAATGCTAAGCATGCGAGTCTTCCAATGGAAGAGATGGTTCAAAATTTTTCAGGGAGAAGAGCTTTCTTCAGACAGATAAATTGAAGCCTGTTGCTTTGGAAGGAGCAAGACTGTTTATATTCAGCTTTTTGAAAGAAACAAAAATAAAATGCGGCAAAGTCTGACGTATTCAAGTAACATTTGGCACTAGAGAGCCTACATTTTTCATCAAAAAAGTAATTTTACAAATCTCCATTCTCCAAGAGATGCATTTGCCTGGGCATTTAGAGGCCACAGAAAAATATCATTTCATTGTTATTAATTATAGTGACAGTCCTAAAGGAAAAAGGTCATTTTATGAAAAGCAGAGGGTTTCAAAGAGAAATATGTTTTTGACAATGTAAATTGACTAATTCTGTTGAACACTGATCTAATTTGAAAGACGAAATCATAACTGCACAAAAAATATAATAGGGTTTCAAATTTAAAAATACACAAGTGTATTCTAACATCATTTGTTGATGTTTAACATCAACAAACCAAAGATGAACAGAATCATAAGTGAGGTAGCTGCAAAGTGTTCCGAAAAAGTCCTAGCAGGAAACAAATACAAAGAACACACTCCAAATCAGATCATCTTCCCTATCTCAGGGCAAAAAGCTGGCTGTCATTTCTAACTTTGTCTGTTAATAGTAACAATACATCATCAGATCCTAGATCCACCGAAACTGGCAGTGTCTCCCACTCAAGAACCAGTTTCCTGGTTTCTAGGGTACATGTGATACTGAGGCCTGACTCGCTAATCCACCTCACCGTCTGGCAATCTATTGATGAGAGCAACAAGAACACATAAAAAGCTGAGGCAGGCACTATGCCCTTTTTAAAACATCAGTTGGAGTGGAGCTGTTAAACATATTCCACTTGTTATCCATTCCTTTTCCTTGGGAAGGATTCTTTGGGAAGCTAGTTCTCTCCTTCTAAATTCCATTCAGTCATCAAAATAAGGTAGAAGAAATATGATAAAACTAGGAAATAGGCTCAAAGACAAAAGTAATTCTTAATCTGTAGATTGGAGTGTTACAAAAGAGGTACAAAAAGGCATGGGTTTTTGTGTGTGTTATTAATGCTTTCTGCAAGTAATTATCAGAAGAAGAGGAAAACTATCTCCTTAAGTGAGTATCCATAAAACAAGAAGAAAAATAAACCATGCAGTGTCAGCACTTCACTATGAATAGCATGGTTTGGAGTTTTCATGCCACCAAATTAATATATCCTTGGAATAAGCCATAAATTATAAGTTCCTTAAAAAGTGCTGCATCCAACAATTTTGGAATGCTGTATCTCATTATTTTATCCTTATAGATGAAAATAAAATATCATAGAAGTAGACTTAAGAAATCAGCTGTAGTTTAGATAAAAGAGATCATGATTTACTTCTGTTTGTTATATACAATCAGAATTAAGTCCAGACCAGTAACATGTATATTTGATGGATTGCAAGAGCCAGTTTTGCAAAGCTGAAAACAATTATGAGCTAAATCATTTGGGAGAAAGAAATTAGACAGGAAATGTGGATAATAACTGGAAAGTGTTTAAAAACATTTTAACAGAGGTTTAAAAAAAAGAATGAAAGCTGGACTAGCCTAAATATTGACTTGCATAAAAGTGAAAACAGCTATGTAAATCAAAATAATTACTCAAAAAAAGGCATTTATTAGAAGTCTTGAGAATTAGACAGAAGATAAGAACTACAGAAAATTAATAAGGATGGAAGCAAGAAGTAAGGTTTCTCATCAGAGTTAAGGATAACAAGAAAGATTTGTGGTCTTGACTACAGACAACTGTAGCCATCTTAATAATATATGCAAAAATCAGTATATTGTGTAAATAAATCTGATCTCTCTTTGAAGAAAAAAACAGACAAAATAATTTCTGCCTCAAGAAGACAATGCAATGCTGTTCATTCCAGTAAATCAGGAGAATGTTAAATAGCAATTTAAATCAGCAGACCTGCATAATTTACAGCCAAGAGGTTTAAAAAAGATGGCTGAAGAAAATTCCAAACCATGGATACTTCTCCAAACACTGGAGAAGTTCCAAGAAGGACAGGGAAAAAAAAAAAACCAATATCTCACCAATTTTATTTTTTTAAGCTATATGTGTAACCCAGGTGATTGAAGGCCTTTCAACCTGAGCTGAAAGGATAAAATAATGTAAAAGCTAATAGAGGGCTAGAGGTGTATATGCAATTAACCCTAAGAAAATGGTTTAGCAGAAACAAGAAGTTCTTGTAAGCTTTCCTGAAAAACTCAGCATATTTACTGGCCTTAGGAAGCAAAGAAAGGCAAATGTTGCCAGGCATATAAAAGACAAGATGGGCCAGCAAACCAAAGTCCTTCCAAGTCTGCAAAGAACCTGTGGACAAAAGGAACAAACAGCACTGGCATCAGAAAATTCAGTATCTCTCAGAGCCCATACAGATGTGAATAATCTTCCACACAGAATAAAGCACCTTTGAAAAGCAGATCCTTCATCTTTTGTAGCCGCACTTTTTAAGTCCCTCGAAGTTCACAGTTTTTGTAAACTTGTAATTTCAAATGTCTTCTTTTCCAAACTAATATTCAAGCAAAGTTTGTCTGGCCCAGAAGCAGGGGAGAAAGTCTTCAGTGAATCTGGTACTGTTTACTGAGGAACATTCAGCACAAAGATGTTTTCTGTATTAGTACAATTCCGAAACGGTGAACCAGCTCCTAACCAGGTAATGTAGCTAATAATTGGTACAACTTGCTAACTGGTTAGGGTTAACTGTGTGTAACGTCTCCATTGATTTATGACTGTCAGGTTCACAGGTTACTTAGATTGTTCAATTTAGCACTTTTCCCCAGCTTTCAATTGAACATTTTGAACCAGGTGTTCAATGGATTGATCGATATGAAGTACAATAGGTCTCTGCACCAGTCCATAAACAAAGCTGATTTTTATAGCCTTGGTGTGATTTAAACCTTTTACACTTTAAACCATTCTGTAGCACTCTTGCCATGTAAGCATATGCTTCTCTTCACTTTCCTTAATTGACATCAGATTGTGACTTAGCAACACACAGGGCAATGAAAGCTGCTGTGTGCCTGGAGGGCCTGATCCTGTGAATGTATGTGCATGACACTGCATGCAGGTAACTCCTTTGATCCCAGTGAGGCTATTCACATATATAACCCTGTTAAGGTGAATTAGTTGTAAGGCAAGGACTGACATTTGAATATTGAGCTTTGTGGTTAGGGAGAGCTTTCCTAGCACTCAGAGGCCCTGTGGAAAGGCAAATCTCATTTGCTCAAAGTGACTTATGTGATTTGCACGATTTCTCCCTGTGTCAGGTTCCCTCCTCCCCATAAAAACACTCACATGTTCACCTTTGCAGCCTGCCCCCCACCTTGTGACTGTACATATCAAATGCAGTTTTGTAGAGGCTCATGTTCACCTGCCAGATGAATTTGATGCCTGGTTCAGGGAGGAAAAGGCAAACATCAGGAGAGGAGTGAAATGCAGATGCAGCCCTCAAGGGTCCACAGTCTGCAGACCCCTTGCTGGATGCCAAACTCTAGGTCTGCACCATAGCATTTGAGTGAATCCACCAGAGAGCTCATCTCACATTGCATGATTTAGCACAGTGTCCACTCCTAAATTAGCAAAAACTAGGGTTTCAATGGTCTGGAGAATGAGCAGCTCACACCAGGTTTTGGGAAGGACCTCATTCTCACTGCTGCTTGGAGTGCAGATGGCAGAGCAAGGAAGGCTCTTCAGTTCTGAAGCCGGGGTTACTCTCATGAAGGAGCTGGAAAGGAAAGGGGTGCTCCCACTTTCTTTCCTCAGCACATGACACTGACCTGCTGTTCACATGTACACACCCAGCACATTGTTCCTGAGTAAGTGCTGCTTGTTTGGCTGACCTTCACGGGAGATTTCTCTAGTACAGAGAGGGTCTGTCCGAGTAAATATCCCTCAGGCATGTGGAAAACGGGTAGGGATAACAGATGAAGTCAATACATGGAAGAATTTACTGTCTTACCCGGAGGTAAGAAGCAGATCCTCCTTAAGCACTTAAACAACAACAAATGTTTTCAACTCAGTGTTGGTATAAAATAATAATGAAAATAACCAGTCCTACTCTCTTTAAAAAAGCAGGAGGAGAAGGGAAGTGGAGGGGAAGGATACGGGGAAGAGGAAGGTAATGGGGGAGGAAGGGGAAGGGGAAAAAAAGGATGGATCTTCGAGCTATCACCACAATCCAGCTTTCATCTCACACACTAAAAAGGCACAGAAAATGTGAAACAGTAGCAAAAGTCTTAAAGAGCAAGTTAAATGACTACCACAGACCGGGATCTTTTAATATCTATTGAGCTGAGTGTCACAGACTACACATATTTTTGCATTTAACGCAGCTTTAAATAGGATACATAAATGCATGTCGTCAAGCAGTGACAGGAGAATCAGGCAAGTACTTTTACTTATAAAGATATCTTCCTTCTGTGTTGCTACTTCACCTTGAAAAAGTGCCATATTCAGCATCCCAGACTCTGGACCCCGAGCATTTTCATTTGACATCGATCCCTGCAGATCAGCCTCTTTGAGCAAAGCAGAAGTGTTTGAGAAGAGGTCAGGTTTGGCCTCAGAGGGTGTATTTTGAATCAGCTTTCTTATGTTCTTACACCATCAAAACCTGTGAAAAGGAAATAAATCATGTTTGGATTTCTGCAAGAAGCTGGGGATTATGCAAACTATTTCCTGATACATTATAAGAAGAAATGCTTATTTTCATAAATAATGTATTTATCTAAAACTGTAGCCAAATCAAAAGCTCCCATTCCTTAGCAGTTAAGATACAGAAACTGCTATAATTTAACTAACTGCAAATGAAAAAGTAACTTCTCTTATGAAGCTACCCTCATAAAATAGATCTTGTTACAAGAAGAAGTTGCTGTAAAATAGAAACAGCACTAAGAGCAGAATTGTGTATGTCTGGAATGAGATTTTACCTTAAATGTTATTCAGTAAATGAAAAGAATCATTAAATATATTACAAGATATTACTAGAACAATCCATCCCAGTATTTTTTATTGCCATCTTCTTTTACAAACTCATTGAAAATTTTGAGAGAAAGAGGCCAGAAAATCAAGAAACAGCTAGTTTCATAAGACATGAACATATTTTTGCTGATGACTTCAAGGCCCGTGCAGCTGCCACCACTGACCTGGGTGAAGTCCAGTGTTGCCCCTCAGGCTCTGTAGAGCTGGACAGCTGACTCACAATGAATCTTCATGACAGAGATGTTTACTTTATCAGAAAAGGAGAGAGCGTCTGATGACGATTTATCCATTTTATTGTTGCCAGTGTCCCGATCTTCACTTGCTTGGAGCAAGTGAGGATGGTCCTTATAGAGATACATTTGCACAGATGCAGTGTTTGCATAGTGTTTAGCACGATGGGCTGCTCTTCAGCTCTTAGAGATCAAAAACACTACTGTTCTGCTACTAATTATGGTGAGCATGGATATGTTGATTTTCTCCCAGGAAAAGGTTGCTAGATTGTCATTAAGAGAAGTAACAGATGGAAAAAAAGACAGACAAATTTTATGGAATCATAAAATATAGAATATGCTGAGTTGGAAGGAACACACGAAGATCATTAAAGTCCAACTCCTGGCTCTGCACAAGACACCCCAAGAATCACACCATGTGCCTCAGAGCATTGTCCAAATGCTTCTGGAACTCTGTCAGGCTTGATGCTGCGACCACTGCCCTGGGGAGCCTGTTCCAGTGCCCAGCCACTCTCTGGGTGAAGAACTTTTTCCTAATACCCAACTTAAACCTCCCCTGACACAACTTCAGGCCGTTATCCTGGGTCCTGTCACTGGGCACCAGAGGAGACATCAGTGCCTGTCCCACTGCTTCCCCTCCTGAGAAAGCTGTAGATTGCAATGAAGTCTCCACCTTCTCCACTCTAAATATCCCTCTTACAGAAAGTTGTCCAGCCATATATCTGCTAAACAGCTTGTAGACAAAGGCAGTGTATAATTAGAGTCACTGGTTTTTTGGTTATTTTTCAGCACAGGATTTCCCTGAAAACAGCCATACATATGTTGCATTGCTTAGAATACCACAGTGTTTTAATTTTAAATTAGCTTTTAAAATAAAAATTGCTGTAATAAAATATAACAAGCAATTCTTTTATTTTGGTGTACAGACAGTTGCACATGAAAATTATTTATAGCCAATTTACACCATTTGAAAATCCCATTCTTGATCAAAATTAGAAAAATGATATTTACTAATTTAAAAATTCACAAACTAGGCCCTTTGAAAACTTTTGTACAAACAACTTCAGACCCTCAACTTCTAATGGTTGTTTATGAAGTTCATGAAGTTCATTTTTTATTGTTCAGCCATACCCCTAAAAAACCCCCAAACTATTAAACAAATGTTAGGCCGACCTATGTCCAGACAGCAATTGCGAAGTTCTGCAAAAATGGTCTTTTTTAAACTCTTCATTATTAGGACACCTCTGATGAAAAATATCTGCCCTGCAATATCTCAAATCTGTTAATGTCTGTTATAAATTTCCCCTTTCTGCACTGGAATGAAAGACGCAGAACTGCACTTCAAGGAACTGAATTCCATAGCCAGGTAGCTTAATTTGCCAACCTTTTTCATCCATAAAACATAGCCTACACACATGGACCACATTATAGGGAATTCAACAGTGAATGAAAAAGAGCAGTTGAGTGAATAAGGGACATAGGATGCAGCCATATCCTGCAAAGCTTTTTCTAAACAAGTACCAAGCATCTTAAAATTAACCCACCACTGTACCACATGGTCTCAGTGGTACAAAATGACCCACATTCAAGCATAAGCAAGGCCAGACCTCTTGAAACTGAGTGTAACAGAAAGGCCTAAGCTCCAGAAAAAAACAGTGGCTTGTTAAACAAAATGGAACATTAGCATTTAGACATAGACAGAACAGCCTGGGATGAAAACCTGCCTCAAGTTCTTGGCAGCTTCAGACAGAAAACACACAAATAGCTGAAGAGCCTATTTTAATTACTCACCAGAAAGCTGAAAGAACAAAGCAACTCACTTTATAATGGCATTTTCTGAAGAAAAATATTCCCAATTCAAAGAACAGCTGAAGAAAAAATTTCAAGACAACTTCAGTTAGAAAAATCACAGTTACTACTTTATAAACAGTGTTTAAATGGTGTATTCAGAAGGTATTCCTAGGAGGAATTCATCTGCCAGTAAACTATTCTAGGTCATCCGTAGAGCACTGGTAAAACACAAGAGCCACAAACTTGCTGAAGCCAGGTCAGCCCTTTATTAAGAGAAGGACCTTTTTGAGAACCGTAGAGCAAACTAATTGATTTGGTTTCAGGAAAGAATACCTCAGTCCTTGTTTCCCACATTGCCTCCTGAAATGGAAATGTTACCTTGTCATGTATACAGTGCAGAGAGCTTCAGGATGGTAATGAATATCAAGCCAACATTCCTCTTAGTGGCCAGCTTTCTAAATGTGGGCAGGCAATCATAAGCACATGCACTAATCAAGCTTCCCTCTTTCCACAGGAGGCTGCTTAGAGAGATATATGGTAGCAGGATTTGTGCTATGTTGTTCAGGGAATAAGGAACAGATGGAGAAAATTTAATTCCCAGGGCCTATGGCTGCTAGGGGATTCCCTCATGCCACTTAAGTCTTTGAAGTAAAAAGAAAGAAAGTTTCTCAAACCACGTAAAGAAAATTTTACTCCCTACTAAGTTGTCTATTTATTTTAAAAAACTCTTTCAGCAGAGAAAACTTTTCTCTGCAGCAGATATAACAGCTGCCCCAGATCCATGAAGCAATCCCATGGAGCACACTGTGCCAATTTTCTTTTTAACTAAACCACAAAATGATGGGATGCCAACCACAAGACAGAATATTATTCTGATGTTCTGCACTTACGTGCGGAGAATATTAACTGGCCCCTTTTATTGATTAATTGCACCTTTTAATACCATTAGGGAAAGGGTTAGGTTATAGTTTCCTACTGAGTGGGACAGGCAAGTGCCACAAAGGGCTTATAAATCACCCAGCTCACAGCGGCTTCAGCAGCATATAAATGTACAGATGTGGACAAAATAGAAGTTAATTGTGCTGTTAGTCACATGAACAGAAACACATAGACAAGTGCTACTCTGAACAAAACAAACAATTTTTAATCATGGTAGGTACAGTTATTACTGATGACAGTTGGCTGCTGGATTGAAGCATCTCAGGATGCTCGAGTCAGAATTCAGGCAAGGCAGCAGGACTTGGCAAGGCAGCACAGGAGTCAGCAGCACGAAGATGTCAGACAAGTGTGGCTGTCCCCAGGCGATGGGGTGATGTCTAGGGACATAGCAGCCCACTCTGAGAAGCCTCCTGCCAGGGAGGGCTGCTTGCTTATTACACTGTGAGCAACTGAAAATGCAAGTATTAAGGATGCAGCCAGGAGAGGACTGAAGACAAGCCAACATGAACCAAAATCCTGTTGTCCTTTTTGAAGCCATGGGGTCTGCTTCACTTCTCTCCTCTGGCCTCTTATTTTCGGTAAATCTCTAAGAGAAGAAAGGAAGACAATATTTAAACTGTGATTTAAGCCATGGCAGAAGAAAAAGTGACCAAAGTACTGCTGGGGATCTTTTGGCTAACAGAGCAGTTAGCTGCTCTTTTGTTGACTCAGCTTAAAAGAGTAAAAAATATTTGCATTTATTTTAGGAAAACATCAAAGGAGCATCCTTCCAATCCTGACCATAGCCTCTAGGTACTTGCAATGATTACTGCAATAGCAGCTCTTTTTTGATCTGGCTGAGCCAGTAACTCTGAACTTACTTCTTGAAATAGGAATCTAGCTTCTGTGGTCTTTCCTCTTCCATCTCATCCTGTCAGAGAGCAGAAAACAGTTGCATCCCTGGACAGTCCTTACAAAGACTCATTTATTTGCAAGTTTCAGGTCCCAGCATGGAGCTGGAATTGGATGAAGGGGAACTTAATTGTATTATAAATATTCCTGCCAGAGGAAGAGTGTGGAAAATTACATCGCATTAAGATATAATCTCTTCCCTATCTTTTGGCCACCATCTTCTCACTGAACCTGTTCCAGTCCCTCAGAAAGTGGCCAGCCCAGCTGAAGGAGGATGGTTGCAGGCTGCATGAATCCGAGGATGTGAATTGGAGTTACAGCCCCTTTCTGGGAAGCTACCTTGAGGTGCCCACTTAATTTGCAGAAAAATCTCACCCTACACTTGGCCTCCTCACCAAAGTTCCTCATGCAGTGACTTACACTGTTGGTTTCCACCAAAACCAGTGCAAACCCCAACTTGTGCATTGCATCCTCCAGGTGCAGGTGGGGAGGGTGCTGACACACATTCTGTAAGGTCCTGCACTCTCTCCCTTCACCCACCCTTGTGTCCTAAACCCACAGAGGGACAGCCAGATGCCTGACACTGAGGGCATGCAGATCCATCCCATCCTGCACAAAGCAGCAAAGGTCAGGGACAAGGAGATGACCCTCTTGGGTAGAATCTAGGCAAATATTTCATGAAAGGAAGCATGCAGCATCTAACCTTTTGGCTGTCTCTATGCAGAGACAGTATTTGTCAAATTGTCTCTTCTCCGGCAGAGCCTAGTACAGGGGCATCCCCAGGCTAGGGGATGATCTGGGCTCGGGAGAGAGGGACTGTGGGCACAAGAGAGGTGGTGAGAGGTGACAGCTGCCTGGTTCCTTCTCTTACATGCTGCCCCACCACACAGGAAAATTAACTTGCACCAGAAAAAGGCACATGAGAAAGGAGAAGTGCAAATTACCTTTTCATTTCACAAAAGAGGAGGGAGAGGCAAGACAAACTATGCTGCTCTCAGGTCCAATTCCTTTCATGTATACTTCCTGGGGCAATGCAGTTATGTGCCTACCTAATAGCTCAGTCTAGCACCTGGTAAGCAGTCATTAGTTTTCTTAGGAAATGCTCTAGCAGTAAAATACAAAAAGTGGGTAAATTTATTCAGTCATTAGTGTTGAAGTATATATAGATAGAGATGTACAGATAATGCAGATATAAATACAGGTACAGGGGTACACATACACATAAAGTGTAATAAAAATAGATAGACCTGGTACCACTTTCTGTAGGGGTGTAATAGAAAAAAAGAAAAAGAGGGGGACATATGAATTTAGTAAGCTCACACATAATTGCCATGAGTAAATGTTAATGCATAGGGATGAACTTTTATTTTTACTTTATACATATTAATAGGCTGCCTCTTTGCGAAAGAATGACATCAGACATTGATAAATTTGACAGAAGTGAAAGGAAAAATGGTTGCACTATTAGGAACATTCCTGATGTGGTGTTGAACGGTGTCTTTGATACATCAGCCTTCAGTCTCTGAGCACATTCGTATTAACTTGTGTGTACATCCAGAATTCAAATGAGCTGCTTCTTTAGATGCTGACTTTTAGCAGCAGTCCCACCAGACAGGCTGGAATCAAACCTACGGTTTCAGAATGTGGTATAGTATAATTTTCTCAGTACAGTTTGTGCCTGCTGACTCTCTCGGAAGATTAGAGAAAGAGGCAGCATATAGCAGGTCGTTAAAGATCCACACAAGGCTGAAGAGTGAAAAAAAAATCTTCAGTGAACACACTGCTCCAAGTACACTCTCCTGTGCCAAGAGATCAGTGCAAGGCTGTGTTTATAATATTGCTGAAAACAGAGAGATGACAAATTGCTTGGAATGTATTCACTTAAAGGCAAGTGAGGGTTAACCACTAATGTCTGAATGCCTCAAAAATGTCTGAACACTGGTGCATTGCCACAACATGGATGCTCTTTATAACCCCTCAAGAAACCACTGAGAAAACAGTGCTACACACCTGCAAGATATGTGTTTGTCTGGAAACATCATACCAGTACAATAACTGTCTGAGAATCTTACAGTAAAGCCAGCATACACAGGTGCATCACATGGCTTAGGATTCACAGGGAGCCTAGAAATAAATAAAAAGCTGAAGCCATGCATCTTTTTCTCATTAGTCCATTGCTTTTAAAAACTAGACATCAGGAGGCTGGAATTTTAAGATGACAGTTTATACTACTGACACACATTTCTGAGCAGCTTCAAACCAAAGGGAGAAAAAAAAAACAAGAAAGGAAAAGATTTAGGAACTGGAAAAGGAGGCAGCCATGGAAAATGAGTGCATAAAGAGAAGAAACATATGAATGAATGTGTGTTAGATTATATACATTAGTCTACTAGAAAATTTTGTTTTGAAATCTGGTTTTACAGAAATTTGGGCTATTCAGTGAGATTTCTGTCATAATATCTGCTTCCAAAAGACAAGAGGAAAAGCAAAATTCTTTTTTAAAAAGTAAAGTATTGAATAACCATTTTCCCCTCCTTTGCCTCATTAGCATGCAAGTACTCTCTTTGGAGAGATACAAAAATAAGAAATAAACATTCACCTTTCTGTTCATCACATAAGAAAACACAACAGGGTTTTTATCTGGCTTTTATCTGGTTTCATACAACACTTAAGAATATTGGGGGTTTTTCTTTTTTAAAAATATCAAAGTCTCCTTTTGGTAAGCAAATGTAGGATATCATCTATATTTTTACTTTTTTTTTCAGCTATCAACCATAAGACTGCTGGCAAATTAATTAGCATGTATAGCCAAGATTATGAGCAACAAACTAGTAGCAAATATTAGCTCTTCTATGCAAAAAAAACCAAGCATCTGAGTCTATTCAAGACAAACAGTTTTTATCAGACATACTGTATATTTGAACCTCTCAATGCCTAGTATCACAGCATGCCTAGTAGTTAAAGATAATTAAAGTAATAATACACCTGTTAACTGTGGAGATATTGTGCCTGGCATCAGACTGCTTAGAATAACTAAAACAAACTGGCTGAAGGGTTGAGGACGCCGTTTGCATGTTCCTGCTGGCCTAAGAGAAGCCTCACACCCTTGTCCTGTTATCAGTGAAACAAGGCAAGGGTCCTTCTATTTCAGAGCACAGGCCACAGTCTAACAGACCAACTACTTTACTAATCATTTTCTTCTTCATAAGGTGGACCAGTTTCCCTCTTTTTCACCTGCCAGAAGCAAGTGCCTTTTTATTAATGTTTCTTTTGAGAGAAAGTACTCCAACTGCTTACTTGTTCCTTGAACTGCTGCTAAGTGTTTAGCACATCTTTTACCTTCTCTTAAAGAAGCCAAGAGTCTGCAAGCCTGTTCAAGATGAGACCTCAGTTTTCCCTCACCCCATGTTTCCAGCATCATCAACATCAGCATTTTAAGCAAGCATCACTGTCTAAAGAGCAGATTGCTTCTGCATGACAGAAATGCTCAAATACTGTGCTGCTATTCAGCAAAAATATATTCAAAAACCATAGATAAGCAGAAAGAATTTATTTAAGAGGTCCTGTTTCTACAAAGCAATATGCTTACTGTAAGGAGAAAGGTGTTGTATTTAAATGACAATGACCACTCTTACTCTGAGCTGGCAATAACCCACAACAACAAATACATCCAAGTGTTTTATTCATCCATGGATACTCATTTTCCTCCACCTACAGATACATTCTTTCTGTGTGTCCAGTGGCTAGAAGCCAAGAAACTCATTTTACGCTTGATAATTCATTGCTAATCAGCGCTAATCTGTTTGGGAAAACATGTATGGCTCAAGCACAAAGAGAATCAGATTAGTTTGGCTGCTTTGTTGGTGCCAGTTCACCACCAAGAGCAGCTCTCTGACCTCTTCCATGGGACCCACGTGGAGGTTCACTCACTCATGCAAGTTGGTCCTCACCAAGAACCAACAAGAAGTTTGCGCTTTTTGAGACCTGGACATTTCAAATGAAAGTAACAAATGAATTCTAGTGCATTGTGCACTAATTTCACTATTCACATCTCTGAGAGCAGTACTCACTACTAATACAGGTTTACCACTGCAAAGCTTGTGGGAGCCTGATTTGGTCCTACTGAGACCTATGCACCTAAAAAATATAATTGAGAGAGCTTTGTAAGGAAGGGACACATCATGCCAGCTTTGCTTTGAATTTATGGTACTTGATCAGCCCAACATTTTACATGGGCAATGATTAGGAGCAAAATTTGTATCACAGAATCATGGAATATGCTAAGTTGGAAGGAACACACAAGGATCAACTTGTCCAACCCAAATTAAAGTCCAGCTAGACTTAAAGTCCAACTCCTGGCCTTGCACAGCACCATCCCCAAGAGTCACACCATGTGCCTCAGAGCATTGTCCAAATGCTTCTTGAGCTCTGTCAGGCTTGGTGCTGTGACCACTATCCTGGGGATCCTGTTCCAGTGCCCAACCACCCTCTGGGTGAAGAACCTTTTTCTCATATCCAACCTAAACCTCCCCTGACACAACTTCAGGCCATTCCCTCAGGCGCTGTCACTGGTCACCACAGAGAAGAGATCAGTGTCTCCCTTTCCTCTTCCCCTCCTGAGGAAGCTGTAGACCACAATGAGGTCTCCCCTCAGTCTCCTCCTCTCCAGGCTGAACAGACGAAGCGCCCTCAGCCACTTCTCGTATGGCTTCGCCTCCAGTCCCTTCACCATCTGCATAGTTCTCCTTTGGACTCTCTCTAATAACTTAATTTCTTTCTTACACTGTGGCATCCAAAACTGCCCCCAGCACTTGAGGTGAGGCTGCCCCTGTGCAGAGCAGGGCGGGCCAATCCCTCCCTTGCCCGGCTGGTGCTGCTGTGCCTGATGCCCCCCAGGACAGGGTTGGCCCTGCTGGCTGCCAGGGCACTGCTCACTCATATTCAATTTGCCATCAACCAGGACCCCCAGGTCTCTTTCGTGGTACTGCATTCCCCAGCCTGTACGTACATCCAGAGGCAGCCCATGAACACAACCCTGAAAATTGCATTTTCCCCGTAAAAACAGCTATAGACCGTAGAGGGAATGGAAGAAAATACCCCAAATTTAGTGAAATCTCACAATACTTGGCTTTCAAACCCTGGGAAGGGACTCAGACAACAAATATTGGTTTTGCTTCACTCAAAATAATGTTTATTTTATTGCTGCAAAATTCTGTCCCTGATATTTTCCTGTAGGCTTTGAGCCATATGTTTCTGCGTAACACAGCAAAGGCGCAATTAAGCTCCTCTGTAAGATGGTGCTCTGCCAATGGCAGTTCTCTCCCAAGCAGGAGCTCTGCAGAGAGGGGAGCCAAGGCACACACAGGCTGTGGGCACTCCTGCATCTCGCCCTCAATCCGAGGGCTCAATTTTGAGTCGAGGCTGCTGAGGCATGTCTCAGCTCAGCTTGACGGATCCATCGGGTGGTTATTCAAATGCAATGTTGTCCCAGTCTCATCTGGAATGCCGGCATGACAGCATTTCCCACTCACCCCTTTTTTTTTATTCATTAAAAATAAGACAGCGTGAGCCTCTGAGAAACCTGTCTGTAAAATAAAGGTCTGCATTAAAGCCAGGTATGAAAAAACTGTCTTCCTGACAAGCAGTTGCTATTTGGAGGTGCATTTATCTCTCAGGGAATCAGTGATGTGCCAGAAACAGAAACAATCCCATACAAACAGCAACATTAGGGGAATCTTAAGGCTGAAATTTAAGCACTAAAAAGACAGAGTGTACCTCAGGAAAAGCTAGATTAGCTACCTTATCACTGCCTGCAAGCATACATACAATATTACAGCCCTTAATTAAACAGACATGTTTTCTCTCTGGCAGAATGAATCAGATGGTCTTCTAGATTTTCTGTGTTTAGCATATATTAACAATTTGTCTCTTTACTGTGTGTCCATCATTTAATTAGCATAAAAGCCCCCTAGTCCAATGTTCACTTGGTCATCTTTATAACTCATACTCTTATCTCAAAGGTACTTATTTTAATAATTTCATCAGTACAGATATACAATGCATTCCACAAGACATTTTTCTCTTTAGAGACAGATGTACTTCTTAGCAGTAATTCATTACTTATTACCTCGCAAGCTGTTTTTCAGGCAAATAAGCTCACAGTTCAATTACCAGTATCTTTTAATGATGCTTCTGTTTCAGATTGCTTTATCATTGGAGTCTAATCCGAATATCACTGAACCTTCCCATTAATTTCAGTGAAAGGATCTGTTCTTCATTTTCCAAGCAGCTCAGAGCACATCTCAGAAAAATCTGTATACTATTTATTCAAAAAGACATTTTAAAATAAAAAGGAAAATATTTCTTTAACATTAAATTGCTTCTCTAATGAGCAAAACATCCTGCAGAGGTTTTTCACTAGTTAGCTGAGAGCACGTCCTAGAACACAGTAAGTGAAAGAAACCTGCATGTTGAATGATAAATGGGAGCAGGGTGTTTTCAGAATTACTTCAGAGGGCAGCACAAATGAGTTTCATATGTAGCCTTGCAAAATCATCATGTTGGGCAAATTTGAAAACTTATTCAAAATGGTAATGTTAAGGCTGAGAACAACAGACAGCACTACTGAAAGTGTTAGAAGAATAAGGTGGTCTCTGGATCTCTGGGCTGTGCACCATCTATTCTATGCTCCTAAACACAGCAATGAATCTTGGAAGATTTCCTGCTGGGGGACACAGTCTGCAAAGAGACATAACACTGAAAAGTAGATTCTCTGTAGAGTGACCCTTCCTTTATTGCATTCTCATGAGATTCCACCTGGATTACTGCATCCAGCTCTGAGGCATCCACATTAAGAAGGACAGCGACCTGTTAGGTCCAGAGGAGGTGTCAGAGTGCTGGAGGTGATCAGAGTGCTGGAGCACCCCTCCTCCTGGATCATACTGAAAGAGTTGGGGTTGTTCAGCCTGGAGAAGGGAAGGATCCAAGAAGACCTTGTAGCAGCCTTCCAGTACATAAAGGGGGCTATAAGAAACCAGAAGAGGGACTAATTACAAGGACATGTAGTGATAGGACAAAGAAAAATGGCTTTACACTGAAAGATGGCAGGTTTAAATTAGATATTGGAAAGAAATTCTTTACTGTGAGAGTGGTGAGGCACTGGAACTCGTTGCCCAGGGGAGTTGTGGATGCCCCATCCCTGGAAGTGTTCAAGGCCAGACTGGATGGGGCTTTGGGCAACCTGATCTAGTGGAAGGTGTCCCTGGCCACAGCAGGGGAGTTGGAACTGGATGATCTTTAAGGTTCCTAACAAGTCAAAGCATTCTGTGACTCCTCCGCAATTCTCTGTACTCAAGATATTTCTGGGTATTGGAACCCTGGACTTCACACAGCAAAGGTCTATATGGGCCTTCTGAAAATCCTACCTTATTTTATAAAGTACTTGATCTTGTTGTGCATTGTGCAACCACAACCTCTCCAATCACGCCCACTCATTAAATTGATTGTTACAAACTATGAGCATGTGTGAAAGCCGAATCAAACTGGGATGACACTATGATAAATATGATCAGAAAATGCCAAAAGGGAATATCCCATTTAGGCATGAAGCAGGACCATCAATATCCCCCAGTTCCATGGTCCTCCTTAGTGGTTATGAGATTTCACTACTTACATCACGATCCACTCTTGAAAAGAATTACAAAAATTGTAAACAATACCGAGAACTTTGCTGTGTAGAAAATTCACCTGCATTGTACCTCTCAATTTCCTCCTCTCACTTTTCTCCAAACTTAAAATTTCTGGTGGTTTTTGCTGTTAAGTACATTATATGGTTTCAACTATTTGGGAAGAGTAAATGGGAGATCTAAAAAATTAAGTAGTTTGAACACTGACTTAATAACTATATTGTATTCAGTTAGGAATATTGAGTACTAATCCCCGTCCTTAAATTCATACAAAGAGAAGGGAAGAGTTACCCTAAGGACACCTCATTATGGGGGACAGCTATGATTATTAAAACAGTAAAATAGCAAAATACTAATTATCTATAATTTATATTTTTTTCTATAGAGTGAGACCGGTAATTGACCCTCTGGATATTAGAAACTGAGAGGACTTGTTACACAACTGATTTTCTTTCCTTGTCACTACAAACTTGTTCCCTACAGTTTCTTCTGTAATGATTTATTCATCAATTTATTTAAAAAAAAGAGAAAAGGACTTGTCATTCTTTCCTTAACTTTCACAAAAGAATGAAGAGATTTAAGCAAAAGAAAAAAATGAGATCCTGTATTCCTGTCTTATCAATATCAGAAACTCATCCTAATAAGGATTACTCCTACACTAACACCATAGCTCTTCCTGTTTCTATAAAACTATTCACAAGTTGCATATATTTCCATATTTGATCTGCATTAATATTAAAATCCTCCTGAAGTTTCTGGAAAGATTTACATGTTTTATCATCAGATAAATCCTTTATTATCTTGTACCAAAAGTTCATTCTTCTTTAAAATGCAATAAATATTTAATTTGAACAAACAAAGCAAAAGCAATTAAGGAAAAGAGATGCCCTAAGAAAAAAAGAAATCTGGAGATTGAATTCACAACTGCATTTGCTGTCTCTGTAAGAATTTCCAGAGTAAATACCAAATAGAAAAAGAAGTAGCAAACACCAAATCTCACACGTAGAAGTCAGAAGGCATACCAGGTTACTATCCTCGAGCATTACATTACCCATGCACTGCTATACTGAATGGATGAGTAGCAAAAGAGACAGGATATTGCTGTGGTTGCTGGAGGCAGAATGCAAGAGGCAGGTGGCAAGACAGGACTGAATAGACAGCAAACCCTCCGGTAACACTGGTAACAGGAAGCGGTAAGCAAAGCTCAGTATCTTTTGGATTTTGTTTCCCAGGAGCTAGGAGGTGTTGAAAGGCTTTATTTATTTATGGTCAATCCTTTGGAGCTGCAAATCTCACAAGAAGTTGCTCGGCAGACCAGAGACTCCTCAAGAACATCACACCTTGTGTTGCTTCAGCACTTGACATCGATCTCCCAAGAAGTGTGCAGAGGGTTGCATGGAGGGAGGCATTAATAAGAGAATAGGCAGGAAGAGAGGAGGAACAAGAAGTTCTTCTTTCATTTACACAAACATACTACAAGAAAAGAGTGAAATATTTTTAAAGGGAGATAATTTTTAAAGTGTTGGGACCTGTGTCTGAGGCAAACTTCAATGTAGCCTAGATCTCAACTACTGCTTCACTCAGAATATACACAGCAAGTGCCGCTGGCCTCACTCCTGATCCTCCCGAGCAGTTTACTCCTACAGCAAAAAAGAAATTTCATCTTTATCTTATTTGGCTATCTCTCTTTTCATCTCTGCTGTGGCTTGCAATCCCCATCTCTGTGCCATCCGTCAGTGAGACAGGCCTGGGAAATACAGAACCACCGGTACTTACAGTGCTTGAAACTCTGGGATAAATCATTAGAGAACATGCTATAGGGAACAACTTCACAATGACAAGGAAATAAAACCAATTTCATAATAAGTCTTCTCAAATTCTTGTTTCCATAGAGTCAATCCTAAGTCATTCCCATAGAAAACTACCCAAGAAGGAGGGAAAGAGAAAAATTGCCTGAGGTTTCCCTCTGAGAACATTTGACTTCTTCCTTGGAGGTGAGGGAATTTGCTCTCCATGCTCTATGGAGCAATGGTGAGGGGATTAGTCTACAACTCCATTAAATTTTCCCAGAACCATAGGGGACTGTACAATCTCTAGCTCTTTTCTAAATGATAGTTTGCTCAAAAGGCCTCCAGTTACACTTGAAATATAGGACAGGTGTTACCACTTTAGCTATAGACCCACACAGAGAACCCAAACACAGAGGAGTGAGGTGGTGCCTCGGAGTCCACAAATATTCTTATTTTATAAGCCTTACAAAAAAAAGGAGGGGGGTTCTCAGATGAAGATGAAAAAAATAGGTTATTAGCATTGTAACTTTAGAGGAGAGTTGAAAGTTTCCTATTCTCCAGCATTCAAACTAGCACTAAAACACTGGTGCATCATGCAGGACAACACTGAGCTTTAATACAGATCCTTTTCTCATATAACAAGCCACCAAGCAACTGTGTTTCTAGGATTGCTATCTACAGAACACATAATCTTTATCCTGCCACAAGTCTTCCCTGCTCTCAGAGTTTTTTTCATGTGATATCCTTCTCCTGCCATTTCCATTTCAGGGTAAGCTCTTTTACCTCCTCCCACTCCACTAAAATGCTGATGTGTCACTGCAGCTTGAAGTGAGGGGTAGTCATTGATGCTGTCATATTTGTGGAAACACTGTGCTGATGACTCACCATGCTGACAACCTGAAGACTGCTTTTTTTGATCTGGTACTCGCATTTCCTCCTCCTTTGCCACTTCCCAAAAGTCAAAGTAGGTGGACACGTCCATGTGTCATTCTGTGTGTGTGACACTGGTTTTCAGGATTTTTTTCCATGAGCAAATAGTTTTGACTAAGGTCACTGGGTTTTGTTTTGAAGACCCCAGGAGTAATTTTTCCTTTCATACCTGCAAAGAAGGCAAAGTTCCATATCAGTATCATTCATCAAATCAGTGATTTCATGAAGGTAAAATGGTGGGTATGAATCTTATTACCACAGCGGTTCCCTTGAGCCTCTGTGGTGGAATAAAAGGGCATCAAACCATATATGAATAATTGCTGTGGTCTTTGAGGTCCCTCTGTTCTACTCATATAAATGGAGCATCAGCAGAAATTATTATCAGGTCAAGTAACTCTAAGGGTGAGATCCTTAGCAGATGTGAATCACTATCACTCTAATAATAAAAAAAAGTCACCATTAATGCCACTTTGAGATTCGGCTTTAGGAAGCATTTATCTTACTCTGGTCATCTGAATTTATGAGGAACCTGCACTTAAAAATTAAATTGCATCTGAGAGTCAGGAAAAAGGATCAGCTTTACATAAACAATTAAATGTGACAAAACTGTACCAAGCAAAATTCAGGGCTCTTGAATTGCCAGGTAATTTATCTTAAAGAGCATACAAAAAGGTGTTTCACTGGCATAAGAGGTTGCCTGGAGATAACATCAAAGCTAACACAATACCGCTGCTGTTACCATTCAAAAAAAAACTTTATCTGCAGTTAAAAAGATAAACTGGGCACATAAGAAAGGTAATCCAAAATCTAAAATTAAATAGTTTGCAGTCTCCAGTTAAATTAAACTAACAATCTAAGAAATTGGAACAATCTAAGAAAATACGGCATTCAATTCATGGCTATTATATAGATGGCTATTGGTGCTTGTTATGATTATAAAACCACACTTCAGATGCTCACATCTCCCCAGTTTTCAACTCTTCCAAGAGTTATAGCTCTGGCACTTCTCTATAGTACAAAAATACAGCACAGCCTCTTGCAATTTCCTGAGACACTGCACCTGTAATATATCCCTGCTAATTGCTCCAAACTCATGCATACAGATGACAAAAGAACCTGAATGGCAATTCAGCTTTTTCATGCAAAGGAAACATAATTGTTTTATAATATGCTGTAAGTTTTAAACCTGCAGGTTAAGTATTCATTTAATTATTTAGGGAGAGGTTGCACTTCTACTCCTCTCCATGTACAAGAGGCAGCCTGCCTCTGCACCACCCCAGGGGAAGGGTGAGGAGGAGCTCGAATTTTGAATTTTCATTGCTGTCTCTCTCCTTCCTGCATTTCTCCCTTTCCCCTTATTACAAAGCAGTATTGCTTCTACTACCTCTGCTCATCCACTTACCACTGATATTTTCAGAAACAGGTTATTTGAGCCAAATATGTTGATGAGAAAATAGAGGAAGAGGAGAGGAAATGTGTTTCCTGCATAGATGACTGGTTTCAACACAGGTATTACAAATCTCCTAAATAAGATCGTTTACTAGTTAAGGGGTTTTATTTCAGACCCTACCAGCAGAATGGCAGGAAAAAGAATGGTTTTGCAACGAAGTCAAAAGTATTTTGAGTTTCTGATGAGAGAACTGCTTACCTCTGCAACAGCAGACCTGGTAAGATGCATCAGTGGCTATCAAATATCTCCTTTGGCTCAAAACATTGAAGCCTGCGTTTTTCATAATGGGAGAATCAATTGAAAGATTTACGTCTGGATTTGTGTGCATGTGTGATCCTGTAGTTGTAATATGTTGTCTGCACCACACAGATTCATTAAATTTGTCTAAAGGTACTACATTAAAAAATCATCAAATGTTACGAACATGCCTTAAATTTTCAAAAGACTTTAAAATTTGTACTCTCTAGGTAGTAATGAGACTTAACAGAATTAAGCAATGCAACATCTTGGTCGTAGTCCTGATCCCACCTCTCACAATACTCACACAAATTTTCCATGGATAGGCACATAAGTATGGGGGCAACAGAAACCTGCTGAGCAGGGCATGGATCAAACTAGCAAGAAATAAATTTCAGCTAAAAGGAACAGTGCTCATACATATCCAGAGAGACATAGTCTCTGTTCAGAGCCATTAAGCTCCAAAATAATCTCAGCCACTTCTATGATACAAAACACCAGATCTACATTTTTAAAGAGGTAGTGGCAGCCCAGGAGAAGTGAGAGCTTTGGAGTTAGGTCACCCTGTGAGAGTGTGGAGGACAGGATCCAACTCCTCCTTCTGCCCAAACCACAGCCTGAGCTTGAGTTCAAACCAGCACCCCAAGACAGAATCCCAACACTCAGCTTTCTCTGGGGTGGGAAAATTCTCTCAGACACCAACACAAGAGTTTTTCCTCCTCATAGAAATAATTTGATATGCAAAGGACTGAGGTAAGAAAGAGTGTCTTTAACCCCAAGAACTAGGAAATGTATCTAAGATGGGTGTTCAACTCCACATCTGATAGGTATCACTTCTCCAGAGCAGGGATCTGAACCTGGCTCTTCTACCTTTCTCTCACAGCTACATTTACTTTGAGCATGTTGTGACCATGATGGTAACATCAGGTCCACAGCAAAGACAGTCCCATTTTGAAGGCTTCAAGGTTTTAGCCACAGCAGTCCTTGAAGTAGATCTCAATATTTAGGGGAGTTTGGACAGCAAAATCTTGAGCATATGCAAAACTTAACATGCTAAACTAATAGTCAGGAGGTAAGTGACAGCTGAGGAGTAATTATGCCAATGGTACATGAATGCTGGGACAAGGTGATGCCTACATTGTGCAGCAGATTATGGTGACAGAAAAGCTCTGAGCTGACTTTCACAGTACATCCACAGAGTTCAGCACAGCACCATGCAGAGACAGTCGCACAGGTCTCAAAGGCAGCCTAGCCTTTTTGGTGTGGCAGAACATGCATTATTAAATTCAATCCCTGTTTCTCAGCAGAGCTAATTAGTTCAGGTGCAGCTCAATGCTGCTATAATTATACTCCATCTGCTTCCAGAGCTAGCTAGTTTGGGTGCTGAGAGCTAGGAAATTTCTCTGCAGTACCCCCTCATGGGAGGGGGCATGATACTATTATGTCCTTAGGCGTGAAAAGAGATGGATTGACGCTTTGGTCTCTTTGATGATGCGAGCCTTAGCAGCCTAAATCCTGCCGAGTTAAATCCTCTCAAGGGACAGATTTTTTAAGATGTTTAAATAGCTAAAGCCCCAGGTATGGCCCCAGTGAGATTTTTGAAAAATGCCTCATAAGCACTAAGTGTTTGTTGGTGGTAAATGGCTCTGTGCAGCGGCACAGCAGCGGGAGCCCCACGTCAGACATCCAGCCGAGGAAGGCTGTTGCAGGCAGCAACCCTCAGTGCCCCAGCTCTTACCAAAACTTTGATGTGCTCAGGTTGGCTCTGCTGGCTTGCAATCCAGCATGTAAGTGCTAAGACTCATTTGGCTACACAGAGAATATCAAACCTGTCTGCTTCTCGAGAAACAGATAGTGACAACTCAGATGAATGCTAATTTAGCACGCAGTATTTGCTCGCTTTGAAATGAAGCCTTGATCCAAAGACTACTGCAGTGAATGGACTTTCTCTCCTCCATGTCAATTCATATTGGATCAGGCCTTGAATTTGTGACATGGAGCAATTAGTACAAAATAGATTAGGCAACAACTTCCTTTATTCAGTTGTACAAGTTTTGTCAAGATGAACTGATTGCCCACATTTGTTTCATACAGGCAGCTAAATCATCAATACCAACAAGACTGGCATTAATCAACAGAATTACCTCCTCGCTCTCACAGGCATTTTGCTTCATATCACTTTACAAAGGCTGTCAGGGACCGTCTGTAGCTTCAAGTACAATACAGCAGTGCCACAGCACGTTTTTCCAGACACTGGAGTCATCCATATGCATGTGGCCTGCAAGCTTTTCAGCAGCACACTCAAATGAGAACATTTTCAGTGACCACACAAACCCTACAGCAGGTTCTCCCCCCATCTGCTTTGTATAACTGCACATCACTACACTTTGATAGCATGTACATGTACCTGCGGGTACATAGGTGCATACGTGTCCAGAGACAGCGTGTTCTGCTTCCATGTGTGCTGTGCAGGTGTGACTGACACCTGCATTTAACAGGATGGCGTCTATGTGAGCATCTGTGTCACTGCCATTATTGCTTTGACACACCACACTGCTGTGAGTGCCAGCTCTTTCAGTATTGTTCTCTCAGCCTGTGCTTGCTTTCTGCTTTCCAGGGGCACTGGCTAAGGCTCCTGAGACTGTTAGACATTGACTGAAACTCAGTCAGTTGCTACTTATTTAACCAATATGCAGACATTACTTTGTGAAATTATTTTAGAAAGTGACAAAGGGAGTGGCCCCACATCATCTGCTCTTAGGAGAAGAGCTCTGCATTTCTGCTCTGGTTCAGCTGTGGCTGTTTCACTGCCAAGCTACTCCCTCAGAGTGCCGACGGCCTCCAGTGCCTTTTCAGACGTGAAATAATTACTTGTTATATATAAAGGTTGCTGCCTATTACCTGTGTACATTCAGTGAATTCAGTCTTGCTGTCCTCTCTCACACTGCACTGCAGCTTTGGACCATGTGAATGGAATGCCGTGAGAAGTGGCACCCAAAATGCCCATCTGAGCCCAGCCCTGTGCCCCAGCTCAACAGCCATCCCCACCAGTACCCTTTGCCACCCCACAGCCCCCAGCGCGCATATTCTGAGGAACTCTGGCTCTCTTGGGCACACCCCATCAATGTCAGCAGGCTGCCACAAGGCAGATCAGACTGAAAGGCAGTAATTAGTGACTGAGAGGTGGTACAGAGCTGGTAAAAGGGATTTCTGCCCATTTCTGTGCAAGGCTAGCAGTTTAACTCAAAGCGTCCCCTGCAGTGGTTTAGGTTGTTAGAGCCTGACTTTGTAGTGAAAAGAGGGAGGACTTACAGGCAGTCACGGCAGAGAGGCATTTTGAGAAGCTGTCTCCACTCAGTCACCTCATCTAGGCTGAGAAGTGTGTGAGCAACCCAAGCCTGTGCAGTGTACATTCAAGCGGGTCAGTTAAAACCACTGACAATTACAACTTCCCTGGTTTTGCACTGGGCAGTGGACAAAATATCACACAGATGCTGAGGTTCAGCTGAGAACCAGAAGCTAACAGCTGAACGTCAGGACATGATTATGGAAGGAGCTGGATACAATAAAAAGGGATCAGGGAGTTCTCAGGCCTAAGGCTCAGCATTAAGGTGTGGGCCAAAATAAAACTCTCTTAGACACGACCATAAGTCATTAAAGATGTCTCATGAGCCTCACAGACTGCAACTCCCCTGATGACCAACAGGCCAAAGGTAGATGCAGCAGAGGCAAAAGGAGTTTTCCAGAACTTAAAATTAATTTTTTCTTTGCCTTTTTTTCTTGGTTCTTCCTTTTCTTCCTTATCATTTTGTAACCTCCTCTCTGTGCAAAGAGAAGCAGTGCCATTCCAGTGTCTGCTTTAGCTCTAATTTCAAACTTTCAATTTTGATTTTCCAGTTCTCATTAATATGTTACAGATGACTTATTTTATTAATTGCCATCTATTTTACTAATTAATTTATTTTTCTGGGAAATAAATACTTTCCTGACCTGTTCCAGTCTTGTATTAATGCTTAGCCAAATATCTTAAGGCAGTGAAGGAAAAAACAAACAGCTGAACATCTGCTGAAAAGGTTGCAAGGGTGAATAATCTTTAATAGCTTCTAATGAGCTTCCAGAAATATACTGCATAAGGAGCAGTGCACAGATATGAGTTCTTAAACCCTTAATTTTAAGAGTATCCTGCTCAGTTACTTCACTCACTTACAGACAGGAGGGAACTCAGATGAAAATATGTTGCCAGATAGCTTTAAAATGCACCCTACAAGGACAGACCTTTCTTCAAGCAACCATAATTTGTGCTCAACACTCCCTCTTGCTTTTATGCTTTACTGGTGCAGCTCACATCAGGAAGACTGGAAGGAGTCCCTTATCACAGCTGAAACTCTCCATCACTTTGGTGCACCACTTGTCTGTCTCGTAGCTCCACAGAGGCAAACAGAGCGAGCACATGTAGGAGCTCACCTGTACCCTGCATCCAAAGGTTCCTTTGGTGATGCAGCTCTGCCCTGCCCCTGGAAGTGAGCATTAGAAGGACAGGCTCAGAAGTTGAGGGGGACACCTGGTAGCTGTACAGGTGTAGAAAGAAATGTTGCTACTGGTCCCCAACTCATTGGCCAAAGCAGTGGCATGGAAATTGCTGAAGAGTAATCCCTTCTCTTTCTCTTGCACTTCAATTTCTCCTCTTTGGGCTGCCCTCGGTTCAGCTTCATATACCTGCCTGCCATGCTCAGGCAGAGCATATAAGTAAATGCAAGACAAGGAAAGTCAATAGAGTTTCACTCACTTACAATTGAAGTGAATTTAGCCATAAATCAATAATGAAAAGCAAAATGTTCCCTACACGCCTGTTCTTGCAGCTGTCCTTCATCTGAAGAGTTCAGCCCCACTTAGAGGATCAATGTATCAATACAGAGTAAACTGTGTTTTCAATAAAACTGAAGATGTGAGCAGATTCAGCATTGTATGATTATTAATTTCCAAAGTTAGACACAAGCTTTTAACAGTTTCCACTAAATCTCCAAATGAAATTGAAGCACTTGGATAATCATCAAAAAATACTGTATTAAAGTACCCTCCTCCATCCCTCTCCATGTGCAGAAGAAACTTGGCACATTCCTAAGGCAAGCAAGGATACACTCTTGACTGAAAGCAATGAGGCTCCACTGCCTCTTATTTCTGGGATAGCCCTAAGCTCATTCTGCCACCTTGTGTGATCAACATATAATACAGCACAGTCTCATTTTCAGGTCCATATTTCTTATTCCACTCCATTAGGTCTCGCCTCTTATTTAGTACTCCTCAAAGCCAGGAGTCTGTTAAACTATGTGGAGATAACCACTCATCTCTGATATTCTAATATGGACTGTCAGGATGAAGCAAATCTAATGTTTCATTCATACTCCACCTCCCAAAAAGCCACTTAGTTTTATTTGAGCAGTGAATAATTCTTACTAATTATATGAACGAACATTTCGCATTTCTGTTAGCTCATTGTTAGACTGGGGTTCTCTTGAACTTCATTGAAATTATTTGCTAAATTATGCCTATGAATATTTTTAGCTGATATTGTCCGTTCAAAACAATTTGTTGAAAACAAAAACTCAGTTTTTCAAAAAAAACCTTGAGCTGTGTGACTAGCCACTCCTCTCACGGCCTATTATTTCACCTTTTTAGAAACAATTTCTTTACATTTAACCTGACTGGAAAACTGTGAATGTTAGAAAAATATTTGGCTTTCAGTGTGAAATGTCTGTTGTAAGCAAACACAAAGGTAGTCTTTCAGAAGGTGTCTCCACAGTTTTCTCAATATTTCTAATTTTTGCTGCTGCATTCAGTCATGACGTTATGAAGGAAAAAAAAAAAGTTTTTAAAAAAAAGCAAAAGCCTTTAATGAAAACCCCAGTTAAAGCCTGTAGGATAAAAGTGTTTGTTTTGATTAGCTGAATGAATTCAACTATCTTGTTCTGGAAACAGGCAAAGCATTCCTCAAGTTCATCTACAAAAACTGTCTGAAGCTTTAGTTCAGACTACCATGAGAGGCTCTGCAATGGATTCACACGCCCAGAAACGGCTGCTGGTACAATGCAAAAATCAATAATGCGACATGAAGCTGTTACCTTCGGATGTCATCTCTCTTCTGAACACCAGCAAATGCCCATGTGCATCGTAGGCACTGAAACACATAAATGTGACACCAGCTGCCAGTGTAGAGGGGCACTTCACCCTCTTCACAGAAAGGCACTCAGCACATCCAGTTTTTAAATGCCTGTGAGATTGTGTGTGCTGATCCGCTGTTAAGCAAAGGTGACAGAAGGTAGGAGGCAGAGAAAACAATTATCAAAAGCTCCTTCTAAATCCTACAAATGCAGATGTTGACATCTTTTATTGCCTTATGCTTTACAGATACAGAACTACATTTCTTATCAAAGTGAACTACGACTCAGACTTAATTAACCAGAACTGCAGTGCCTACAAGATCTATGCTAAAAGCATAGTGAATGCAGTCAAAGCAAAATTCATTCCTGTAGTCTGGCGTTAATGCCTTTTACACAGGGAAATAATTATAGCTAAAAGCTGATGTTTTCACTTCATACTTATGGAATACAATTCGTCTTACAGAATCTCATCCTCACCTTATCTTGTAGCTGTGGTCAGAAGAGTGTTTATGCTAACATCACACCATTTTACTCACCATATATTCTGCAAGTAATCAAATCACAGGGCTGATCTCCAATCCTTCTGTGAGGAGAAATAATTGAGGCAGGAAGATTCACAGAGATTTTAATAAGAACCAGGCAAAATATGTCTGCAAGATACAAACTCAAAAAAATATGCAATTTGCATGTCAGAGACAGCTTTAGTAAATTCGGAATTTGGCAAAAAACTTCAGGCCACAAAAACACATCCCTCCACAATTAATAATGAAGTAATTTCAGAAAAATTTCTTTTCTTTCTTCAAGTACCCTGTACAAAATTTTGACCTTTTACAAGTTTTTTACTAAAAGGAATTATAAATATAAATATTTAAAACCAAAACTGAAAAATTTGCCTCCAACTATTGTTTCAGGTTGACCCAAAAAGGAAAATCATATTAAAGTATGATTGAAAAATACAACCTTCAAAACATGTTACACACAGTTCTAATTTCAAAAGGCTTTGGCTCAAGTTTCAAAAGCACAGAGCAACCCTACAATGTGCATAATTATCCTGGTATAAGGGAGCATACAGTAAAGGGACCTGTAAAGTTTGAATCCCTTTACAGGCTCTTGCAGAGCCCTCGGCAAGTCATTTTATTCTCTTATATCTCTATTTCCCTATCTATTAAGTCAGGGCAATAATACCTACCTTCCCTGAAGAGGTGACAGTAATTAAGTCAATGTTTAGCATAGCACTTTCAAGATGCAAATCTCTGCATTAAAGTTCTAAGTACTATTATTATTATCATCATTATCACCGATTTTCATTAGGCTAAAGCTACTGTTTAATTCTGTATGTTCTCATTCTGAGAGATACATTCAACTACCATTGTAAGCTAATTATACCATCTACTCTTAAGTATAGGAGTACAAAAGCATACCTTCTGCTGCATTTGCAGTCTGTTCCCACTTTCAAATTCTCTTTGTGTAAAGGAAAGTATATTCTTAACTAATGCCTTAAGGAAGTTTGCATGGTATTGCCAAATTAGCTCACTGCAATTAGTATCTCAGGTTTCTCTGCAATCCCAGGAAAATAGCAGTAGCCACAAACGCAGTTAATAATGATGACTTTGTAAAACAGAACTGGGGGCTAATATTGAAAGGGCTGTCAAAGAGCAAAAGGCTGCATTTCAAATGACCTTTATATCTGCTGCGACTCCTGCAGAGGAAAAGAGGTAACATGAGTGACAAGAAAGGCTTTTCCAGCTCACCAGAATTCACCAGGTCAAAGAAGCATTTGTAATGAATAAATAAATAGATAATTCATCCCCTAGCTGTTTCGGCAACTTTTCTGATAGGAGCACAGGTAGGAAGCAGGTCTGTGAAGCTGGATGGATTTCAGAGACCTGTAAAACACTTAGAGAACCAAAGAACTGAGCCCAAGCTGCTCATCATGCAGCACAGAAAGGAACAGAAATTTGCCCCCGGGGCTTCAGATGTAATGTATACCTGTGAACGCTAAGGCTCTAAAATGCCAGTCTCAAAACTAGTGTTTCCTAAAATCATCTTGACTCAGTTTCCTCTGGTTTTGCTCACAGGAACGTGCAGCCATGCCACCCTCCCTGCTCTGGAAAGATTGATGTGTATGAGCTTCCAGATGTCTGAGCACAAAAGTGGCCAACACTTGGTGTGTCTCAAAGCTTGCCTGCAACAAAAACAGACACACACATAAACACACACACACAGACACACAGTAAAGAGGTGGTGTGTCACATCTCTGCACGCAGCCGTGGAGAAAACCACTCTTCTCCTTGTGATTGTTTTGGTGTTAGGACAGCATATTAGTCTAAATAAATAACTAATTTTTGACAGATACTGAGTTTTTACAACTGCCATCCTTGCAATATCCTCTTCAAGATGAGACATTTTGTAACAACACAGTATTTTGCACTTACATAATCTTTCTGTCTAACGCTATCAACGCAAAAATGTTTCTGAAGTCAACCAATTAAAAGTGCTTGAAAATATTGAGAGACAAAGTAAAACTTACTTTTTATAGGGAAGGAAACTGAAACATGGAGACTAAAATCTGTATCCAATCTTACCCATCTGGATAAGACAAGTAAGGGCTCACATTGTCAGTCCTGGGATATTACAGGTCCACCAACCATTTGAGGAACACTGTGGCTCCTGCCTCTCCCGTGTGCCAGGGGATCTCTGTGCTGCAGGGAAGCCTTTTGCTGCAGCCCTGGGCTCACCCACACCGGAGGGCAGTCAAAGGCAGCTGCAATGCTCATCGGGATCCCAAGGGCCAGGCAAGCACTTCCCAGCTAATAATTAAGCACAGTGGCTGCCCCCTGTAACACAGGGACTGGAAGGAAGTCTTTCCTCTCCCAAAGACACCTTTCTGTCAATTAATGCGACACAATACCCACCCCCCCACACCCTGGTTTTCCCTGTGGGAAGACGTTCAAGAGATACTTGCTCAACCATCACGAGAAAGAGATTAACAAAGCCATGAGAAAAAGAGATTAATGAAGCTTTGTCAATGGAGAAGGGGTAAATTACTTCTCTAATGTAAAGAAGGGGTTGAGAAATGAATGAAGAGTATTAAATGGCATTACTACCTAAGATAATTGGAGAAAAGTCATAAACCACACACATACATAGACAGCTGTCCATCTGCTCTTTGCCTTCATTTGAGTCTTGTAGAAAGTTATCCTGAGGTGGGGTGGAACTCACTGTTGGCATAAATAACTTCTCATAATTTCAATAAGAAAAGAGAAAAGAAAAATAGACTGTAAGAAGGGAATTCTCCATATAAATGGCCATCCAGTGCTATCAGTCACTGTAACTAAAGTGGAAAAGATTTATTGGTAAGCCAGTGTGGCCCCCTGCTAAACTTCTATGCAGGGCATTTTTTCTTATTGTTAAAAGATAGAAACAGCCTAATTTTCCCTATTTGAGAAATCCAAGGAACGACCTAGAAACATTATTTCTGTCAGGCAGCTATCAACTGCCTTTGCTTCTTTGTCTAGCATTCTTAAAGCATGTTTAAGCATTACTACACTGTTTTAAAAGACAGCGAAAGGGGGGTAGGATCAAGCTGTTCAATAACATCTCAGATGATTCTCATTCTTTAAAACCAATACAGCTGAATTTTGCCAGTTAGAAAGCTGTGCAATACAATCAACTTACTGACAAGCTGCAAAATATAATTTATCGTACAATATCATGCCTTATCATATATAGTATAAAAATATTTATCACTGTAGTTAAAAATGATATAGCTGTAGTTCCCAGACAAAACACAACTATAACTCCTTATTTTATTACTTCATTGTTTCTCCTTCAATTAACATTTGAATAAGCTCAGAAGTGGATGGAATTTCAAGTCTAACCCTTGCCAGATCTTCAAAACCCCTGGACATTTGTATCTATCTCATTCTGTTACTCAAAGCTTCAAACTGATAGTAGTGGAAATTAAATTGACCAATTTATTCATGACTGTAGCAGGGCTTAAACCTCAGCAACATGATTGCCATCATGTCAGTGCTGTCAGTGACCTAAGTCTTGAATTTCAGAGATTGCCCCAGTAACACTCGATAATAAGTGGCAAAACATTATTACTTCCTTTGGTACTCATTATAGAAACATTAATTGAGGTGAAAGGTAATCCACTTCATATGCTAAGTCATGGATCTTCTCTAAGGGTGGACAAGGGGGATTGCAAGAATAAGTATGTCATCGTGATTTGTTGCCACAAATTTTCCTTGAAGTTTGAATGAACGGACTACTAGAGGGCGTCACAACAAGGGAAAACGTTCTTTTGATTTAAATTATCCAGGTCTAGCCTGAAAGGTCACCATCATAATGAAAACACAACACAGAAATGGGATGAGCTCCGAAGAAATGTCAGTACAATTTATGCAACCCACTTTTTCCATTATCCTGTTTTGGAATAGATTAATTTTATTTATTTTAGGGAATCACTCCATGGCTCACACATTGCAACTAGTTAAAATTCACTGTTCTTTTACCACTCCATCCCTATTGTCTCTCCCTTTCAAGTACTGTTTTTATAGAAAAAAAAGCCAAAAAAGAAAACACAAAACCACACCAATTTTCTGCAGTTTGACTCCTGTTGCAGAAAAGCATTAAACTCACAGCCAGGAAGCTGTTTTCCCCCTTCTCAAGTGCTGTCACCCTACCTCTTTAAGCTCTGTTTTATCAGTTGCATAGAAATTTTTTTTCTTCATTTCAAAGAGCACATTAAACTCTCATTAACAGAAAGGAGAATTAAGCATGCACAGTTAGAAAACGAATTAAAAAATTCTGCACTAAGTAAAGAAACAGGATTCCCCTGACAAATATGTATTGACAAAGAAATATCACTGCAGGTAACAAATAAACTCCCTTGGCTAAGTCAGATATCATTTCCAAGGTTTTCTCAAAGCAGGCGCTCTCTTGGAGGCATTTCAGCAGGAAAGAATGGGTTCTGCTCAGCCTGGGTTTATCTTGAAATTTTGGACTTTCATGTTCACAGAACAATAATGTTTGAAAAGACAAAAATTTAAATTAAATCCCACGCCTCATAAGGAGGCATCTCAGGGGCCAGCTACTAGCAGGGCTAGAGAGAATGCTGCTGCCAAATGGAAAATGTGATCTGGCAAGTGGACCTGAAATCTTAGATTTTGAACTTGGCAGATCTGAAAAGTCTTGGCATTTGGTTACGTGTCCTGGAATGCGAAGCTTGCAAACAAAGTTTTTCCCCATAAGAGTATAAAAAGCACCTTTAATATGTATAAAGCAAACTTCCATGTACCCTTCCTATAAACAGCCCTGGTGTGTTTTGCTCAGTATGAAGTAGCTTTTAGAAATCATTGATTTTGCCTGGATATCCTATATTCGTTTGTCTTGCTTTGTCTCAGATGGGCCCCTGCGACTTTTTGACCTTCCCATAAATTTTAGCATCATTCGGAAGGTCAAACAGTCAAGGAAAGCAAAAATGGATTAAGAAAAGAAAGAGCTGCAGTGGATGGAGAATTATCATCATAAGCTTATTAGATATTTCAAACGCTGCAGACTTTATTGGCAACAAGCTTTTAAAAGTTCAGCCTCTGCTTTTACTGGTATAAAGGGATACTGTTATTTTTTCCATCTGATTTTTAATACCACTAATCCAAAGAGTTACCAAAGTCTTCCTGCAAAGTTATATGAACTACGTAAATTAATTTTAATTAATTTAAAATATTATTTTTAAAATTGAAAATATTATTTTTAAAAGTTTCCTAGTGTTCCCCTGCACCCTTTATGACAGGAAAGAGTCACAACATTACTTGCCTCTCTCTGTTCATCTTGGCTAGAATCCTCTCTGCATTTTCTGGTTTTCTCTTTTTTCTTCCCCGACCTCTTTTACAGGGAAGAGAGGGAACAGACAGAATTGGCAAAGCGCAGCTTTGAAATTAAATAAAGACATGGTTGCAGTCTATTTAATGGCAACATATTCTCACCATTAATATTGTTACTGTCATCTTTACCAGCATTATAGCTGGAGCCGAAGCATCTAAGAGACACAACTGCTTTCATAAGTCACATCTCTCCGGCAATTTGCTTCCATGCCGTGAGCGAGTAATTTATCCTGTTAATATCTTGTTCAGCTATTGAGAAGTAGGAGTTAGAAACCACAAAAAAGAAGCCCAAGACATAAGGTGCAAAGGAATTTTAAAAATTGTTCTGTAGCAGAGCCAACCCACCTTGGACCCGGCATGTGCAGAAAGTCTCCAGCCCATGAATCATCTGTACAGTATGTTGTGGTCCACTGTGCAAGCTGTAGAGAAGCACATGCCAAAAGCTGATCTCCAAAGCCTCAGACAGCTGAGTCGGTATAAATTATCTCTTAGGATGAATTATTCTGTCTTGATTTGTGAATTTGACACTCTCTCCATTTGTAAGTTGTTTCCTTCATCCTTTGCATGTGTTAGCATAGTACTGGAATACATTTAAAATCACAAGAGATCCATTCCCATTAGTCTGGAAGGTTATTTCATGTAAGTTTTTCTTTGTTTCTGAGTATTCTTTTGCCCAGTTTTTTTTCCCCTCATATATCCTGAAAAAGGAAGAGAAAATGGCATACGCAATATATAGTGTTTCACCCTTTCTTTCCTTTTCACTCTTACCTTTACAAGACCACAATATTACCATTTGTTCTTCTTCTCATTCACTTGAAACTACATTTTTTTAAAACTTCTCTTTGGATTTACTAGATAAAACACACATGCCTTCCAATCAAAACTGTTTATTGTCAGTGAGTTTTAGAGGTGAAAATCACAGATAGATAGTTTTCAATAAAACAAAAATGAAATTTGATGTCACACCCCCAGTTCAGCAAACAGAGGAGCCCTGTTCTGATGCCTGGTCGAAGCGTGCTGCTGAAACTGTGTTATGAGCGATGGCTGGGACAGCTTCTCTAAGTCTGCCTCTGCAGTGCACACAGGAGAACACAGCAAGCTTCTCACACAAGTCTCCCAAGGATCCACAGGTGATTTAGGATTCAAATCCTTTTCTCCATCTCTCTCCTGAGGATTTCCCTTTCATGAGAGAAATCTCCTGGTGGTGCAGAACTACTGTACTGGAACTCACACTGTACCCCTCCTGGCTACTGGGCTGGTGGGGGATGCTCTCCAAGATGATAAACGGATGTCTCCAAGGAGGATTTCACTCACTGGCTCACAGGCACTAATTTAAAGGAGTGCCTAACTACAGTATGATATATCAGCAAAGACTACTGAGAAAATAATGGGCTTTTAAAAGAAGACATATTCCAGAAATTGTCTGTATTACAACCTGCTCCATAGTCCTGTTACACTTGACAGATGTTCAGCCAAGCTGCAGGTAAATCTCAGAGTTGGCCAAAGGCATTGGACTTCAGGGTCTGTTGAAATTCTGAGTTCATTTCCATGAGAAAAAAAAAATACTGTTTCATTTTCATTTATTTATCAAGCAATGATTTGCCACCATGATATCAAAAGAAAGTATAATTGCCAGACTAATGAACATCAGGGATAAATGGCCTCACCATTTAATGGTTAGTCTCTGCTGCTCTTTAGCCAAACTTGGTCCCTAAAAAAGGTATGCTCCCCTGAGATTCTCTGAAAGCCAACATCACCGTGAGAGAGACAGCAAAGTGAGCATAAAAAACAACTGCACAGGTTGGTGTTAAATTACCCAGTTAGTCAGACAGACTGGAGACAGTATGACTTTTTGGGGAAAAAATCACAAGTGCCGCAAGACAACTTACTGACACAAAAGTAGATAAAGGTACCGCAAGATGATAACTTGGCACTATCACATTTTATTCTTTAGAATATCTGAACACCCTAAAATATCTAAAACACCCTGAAGCCAACATTCGGAAATGGAAGAGTTTGACACAGAACTGAGTTGCTCTCTGCTTCAGCACATATAGGATCTTGTACATGACCAACATGAAAGTCGGCTGCTGCAGCAGACCTTTGATGCTGCCTGTGCCCTCCAGTGCAGACACATCCGTGTGCAAAGGCAGTTGCTCTTGACAGACAGTCATTCTGGACTTGCATGCGTAAGTTCAGAGGCAGAAGCCATAAAACTTTGTAAACCACTTCACAAGTTCACACAGCAGAAGCTATCTGGTAGATTTGGCCATTGTTTAAGGCTCTCTGAAAACAGATGGAAACATGATGTCTTCTCACAAGTTTTGTTCCCACATTACTGCCACAGATGGTGCTCTCACATCTTTGAAGAACAGATCTTTTCTTTCTTACATAAGCAATAACAGGATGCAAACTATTCCACATTACTGCTGATATAACTGATCTCAAGCAATTACTGCTGAGACATTGCAATGTTCTACCATTTTTTGCTCTCTGCCCCTCCCGGAACATATTCTGTTTCTCCATTTAGTTCTCTTCCACTCAAAACCAGCAACAGGCAGGGACACACACTGAAATATCAAATCAACTATTTATCTATATTTCCTTCTCAAACAGTTCACATGCCCATACTGAGTGATTCTATGAATGTCAGTGTTCACTGAAAATTAAGGAAACACTTTTTTCAAACTATTTGATAAAATATTGTACAGTTCCCTGTGGGAGTTTTCTGTCTTTTCTTTTTTTTCCCCCACTAAGAACAAGTAACTGGATAATTATATTTCAACCTCCTGAGGCCTCATTTCCCAAACGGATGTAAATAATAAATCAAGCACCAATGGGAGACAGCTTGGTTCTCAAAACAGAACCTCTACACTGGCTCTACATTTCAGTATCCAGAGTGTCATACAGCATTTGCACTGTCATTGCTGTACAGTTACACCTCTTAAACAATGACTTCAATGTTACTTTCTGCTCCTGAATATAGGAAAAATCAGATCCTGTTTACACAAAAAAGAATTTTAAAACCACCAAGAAAAAAATCTGTTTCCTAGTCATCATTTATATCCACCATCAATTTCCTAAGGAAGCATAAACTTCAGCAAGCTCTAAAAACTGAACTGCCTTATTATCACAATAAATAAATCAAAAATTAATGCAATCAGTCAGTTGTGCCTGTTGATCACCATCTGGAAAGCTTGAAGTCCAGTCCAGACAAAGACCTCTGGCCTCCAGGTGAAGTGCAGCCTATTAGTTCTCATGTATGCTTTCCACACCCGGCTGCTGCTGGAGCAGGTTGACTGCATTTTTGACACACAGTACTTTTCCCTGGTCTCCTTTTCCTTGCAGCCCTCCCATGAGCCCCAGAGGGTGCATGCCAATAGTATACTGTGGTTTTGGGGTTTACATCTTCAAGTCAAAATGTCTGAAATGACTAGATGGCTACATTATGCTTTGCCAGAGGAGAGGTTTTATAGTGTGGTGAGTATGCTACACATGTCAAAGTGCGTCATGGGGGAGAACAAAGAGGTCTGAGCACAACAGACCTTCTGGGATGGTGCTGGAAGTCTACAGAGTGGTGAAATCCAAAGCCTCTTTAGTCTTACCCATGTTGCCCACAAGGCAAAATATTCTTAAACCCCCAGGTGAATATGGCCACAAACAACTGTTTGTACAATCTTCAGACAGTATCCTGGCTGGAAATGTCTGTGAAGGACCTGGAAAGCTGGGCCCTGGAGCATCCTTGGGAGTTATTTCTTAGTCTTCTGGGAACTTTGAAATTAAATGGGGGAGAAGAAATTTTAGATTCTACTTATTCTAGCCTTGTGACTCATGAGAGTTTCACTGGAAAAATCTATGTTATAACCTACAATAAAGATGTTATTCACTTATAATCACATGGGCGCATCACCTTTGCTAAGTTCCACTGTACAAAGAATAAATAAAAGAAATAAAATAATCTAGAAGTGTATCAACTTCTGATGCCTGAGATATTATATATTTAATTACATAATTTTAACTAGTTTCTTCAAGTCTTTCCAGTGTGCCTTTTCTAATTCATGAAGAGGGATATTTTGATTGAATTTCTCCTTAGACATGGTCCTTTGTTGGCTTTTGTAGCTGATGCCAACTTTCTTTAGGGCCTGATCAAACTCTCACTGAAGTTAAAGACTCTCAGTAACATCAGTAGGATGAACAGAGATCATATAAGTGTTGAGGATAAAGTTTAATTTCAGAGTAAAAAAGTAACTCCACTGTGCATATACCTGTGAAGACAGAATTTTCTGCAAACTTCTGAAAACCAAAGATATATGTCAGATACTCATATAATTAAAATGATCCAGTAAGCGAGTATGTATTTCTAAAAATTGACTTTACCGTTGCTAGATAGACAGATAATTCAATAGATACATTGAATTCCCATGGCCTAAGGGACGTTTTGTACTTCAGATCAAAGATCAATAGAAAAATCTGATTGTATTGCAGTCAAGATTAAAAGAAGCATACCCACTTCAACAGGTCCCCTCTCTACCCTCATCTGCACAGAAATCTTAATAGGTTTTGTATGGAAAGTTTAACAGGAAAATCTGAAAACTTCTTCAATTCATACCTGTGCTGGCATGCAGGTCTGAGGTGATAGAAGGAACAGATAAATCTTTTGGGGCAGAAAGCTTTCCAGCAGCCAAGGACTGTCTTAAGCTAAAGGGCAGTCTTGAGAAAGACTTGTTACAGAATTACGTCCTTTACACTGACAGAGACTTGAGATATATGCAAGAAGCTGGAAAAGAAAGGATTTTTAGCCAAATTAAACATGCTACTCCATGTCCTAACTATTTGAGCATTAAAAAAAAGAAAGTTTTGTCTAGATCTTAGAAATTTTAACGCATGAAAATAGAGAAGACATTCTCAATTCCTAAAGCTTCAGCTATTTGTTGCTGACCAGTTCTTAAGATTACATTTAACTTTCTAGATAAAAAAGAGACAGATTTTGGAAAATAATTTTAACTGTTCAATTTTAATATACCTTGAGACAGACAGAAGTTTCTTTATTTGCATTTTCAGAATTAGATCATTTAGCAAAACATAAAAAAGAATGTGAAATATAAAAGAATAGCGAAATGCCACAAAGTCATCAGAAAAAGCATGTCCAGGTAAAGCAAGAATAACATGAAGACCTCTTTTCCTATGAGAAGGAATCAAGCCAAAAGATCTCAGATGTATATTAATATTTGTGAGAGTATCCCAAGTGCAGGTTCTTTGTTCATTCCACTCGTACAAGAGAGTGTAACTTGGCTGAGAGAAAGAACAGGCCATTCCAATAAGTTAAAACATTGTTGTGTAGTAACCTGTCCGTATTCAGCATATATACTCCCAACAGCTCAGTCATCATGCTAACAAATGCAGTCTGTCATGGTGTAAGAGTCTGTTTAGAATAACACAGAGGCGTTTTATTTAAATGTATCACTGTCTCTATGAGAAACACAACATGCCTAAACTTGCACCTGCAAGCTTACACTGATTTGCCAGAATTATTTTATCAGTACACACAATACACTAGCATATAATGGGGAATGCTCAAGAGAAACCTTGGGGCTTGCCTCTTGCGAAGACAAACAGGAGAAAAGGAACAACAGGAACGATAAAGAACAGTATGTTAAATTCAAGGAAGGCAAACTGCAGCAGTGCTATCACCAGGTAGACAATCAATTTCATGAGAGAAACTTGTTCAAGTGAATAATTTTAGTTTAGATCTCAGTCTGGACATAATAGTTGTCTAGCATCACGCGCTACTCTTGCCAAAATCAGATTATAAGAGTATTTATTTGGGAAAGGTGCTTAAGTGTGCTTAACACTAAGTTTAAGCACTGTCCTGAATCAGAGTGAAAAATAACCTGTAACTTCTTTTGTTTCTCTTTATTCTCTTCTGTTGTTATTATTTTCATTATAGTTGTGCAGCACTGTATCACCTAACATCACTAACAGCTGTGTTCCAGTGACACAAACTTTACTTAGAAAACACCATATGTCTGTTGTCTTCAAAAGATTTCAGGCTCAAAATATATTTTGACAAATTCCAAGCAGGGGTTCAGCCCTTACTAGTACACTGGTGGGCTGAATTCACAGAAGACAAAAATAACCCAGCCAGATTCCAGAGCCTCCAGCGTCTTCAGTGTTTGAGCTAAAGAGTTTGATATGGAGAAATGAACAGTAGAGGAAAGAGAGAGAACTGGAAACTTTTCTCAGTCAGATGTATTCCCCATTATTCTAGACACTTCTAGTAAGAGATATTTGCTCTATTAAATATGTTACAATCCATCTATCTTTCTGCATAACATTATCACTGTACTTAAAGAGTTCTGTTATCTCCAATTTATACGTGAAACAAGAAACACAGAGGGTCTAAGTGACCTCAAATTATGCTGAAAATCTGTGCAATGTGTAGGAGCTCAATCTCTTCAGTCCCAGTCCAAGCCTTCAGCCACGAGATGCTCTTTCTCCAGCTGGTAGAAGGGTTATCAAACACAGCTAGTACCCACTGGCCATGTCTCCAAGAGCAAATGGAATGAGAGATAGACTGCTCCTTGGCCTCAAGGCCAGCTGACACAGCACGGTTCCAATCTGCACAGCCAAGTTCTTGTACCCAAAATAGGGAATTCATGTTCAAGCTGTTTGCCAAGAGCACTAACTCCCAACCTACGTACACTCCAGCGTTGCTTGGGAGAATGCTCCTCAGCACCGGCCAAAATTCTGACAAAACCTGTGCTAACAACGTAACAGCAAGTAGGATTCCACATCAGAGTCTGAGGCTATTCCCTGATAATCTCTGGCCTGCTTGTACAGATGCAGCCTTGTTTTCCAGATATCAATTGCTTGGAAGCTTTGTCTGTTGAGAGCACATGGTGTTTGAAGAGGCCCTACCAACAAAGCTGGACTGCAAGCATTTCCTTTTCCTTTCCAAAGGTTTCTATTACTGTGAATTCTCAGTATTATTATGGTCTGCATCAAACCTTTACCCAGTCATAATGCTCAGAAAATGAGATATATCTTGAAGTTTCATGACCAAATGCAACTTCAGGAGCAAGATATAACACTAAAACTCTATTCTGATCTTTTCTGCCTGCAGCTGGAAAGTTTGGAGCCACAAAAATCAATGTCCTATTGTTCAGAGATTTATTTTTGCGTGTTTCTTTGTGCACTGGAGGGAGAATATTCACTTGCTCTCTTGTTTGAAATACATTATTTAGTTATTATTCATTTACTAGACTAAGACAAAGCTAAAGTATGACATTAGTGTTCCAAAGTGCCATTGATTACCAGTACAAAATGAAAATATATAATTGATGAAAACATCAGGATCCTATGGGGACTTAGAGTTCAAAAGGTTAAAAAGGAAATGCTGATCTCTTGAAACAAATTGATCTACATGCAGCCAAGCTGAGCTGAGTCTCTAAGCAAGCTGAGAGAGACAAGACAGAGCAGCTTGTTTGTTTTTCATCTGTAGTAAAAATACAAGAGCTGTAATTTGAAAAGAGCAAGTGCCACATTTGTGTAAAGTCATCTGTTTGTTCTTCAGTTCATTGTTAGCGACACAGCTTTCTGTTTTGCAAATAAACTGTTTCATGTCAGTTCCTCACTCCCAGGATTGTTGGGGCTGTGGGAAACCTGGAAGCTGTATTCCAGTCATACTGGAGGAAATTGCCACGTTTTGCTGCTGGGTATGGCCTGTTACCACACGGTAAGCAGTGTTAGCAGACCTCAGAGGCAGAGACGGATGCCTATCGGTTCACCTAGAAGGACGCTTTGCTACAAAGAGGGTTTCGGCAAGGAAAAGTGCTGGGGGTGGAGGGAAATCAGAAAATATTTTCCCCTCTTATAAGGAGATAGACACCTGGTAGCTAGTGGTGCTGCTCATTGCCATGGGGATGTACACATTCAAACTGGGTCCCTCCTTTCCCCAGAAGTCCACAGTTTGCCTCAGCAGCAAACACTCAAGGCTAGATTAAATCATCCCTCCCTTTATTACTGGGTGTCTCCAAAATGAGTAACTTCCCTTCTTCTCTTCTGTGATTGTGATACCAACTGGTTTGCATAGGAAAATTAGGGATGTTTTGCTGACTTCTCAGGTTTTACCCACAACCAAGAGCCACAGATGAATAGGGTCTGCTTTGTCTTATCAACCAGAAGTAACTGGAAAAGGGTAAGAGAAAGATGAAAGCCATCATGTGAAGGTAGTAGTTTAGTCTCTCGCTAAAGTAAAGATTATGTGTGGTGGAAGGTTGTCACAGCTGATTCTCTGGTCCATTGTTAAGATAGTTGTCAGTATGTTTGACCTTCTCTTAATACTAAACATTCAGTCTCTGAAGGAGAACCTGCTCTTCAAAGGGAATCCCTTCCCCCTTATTCCAGGGAAAGAAGATAAAATATAAATGCAAAAATATATTTTCATCCCTTTCCCTTCAGCTGTCTCAGCAAAGGGCACGCCTAGCATCTGTCATTGAATCAATGGAACACAACAAAGCACACAGAAGAATATATTGTCTGTATTTTTTTCCCTTTGGAAAGTGAGAATATAAGAATGTCTGTGTCAGGAAAGACGAAAGGTCCATCTATCTTAGAATGTTCTCTGATGTGGTCAGTATCAAAAGTGTCCAAAATATATTAGGATAAACAGGAGGCAGCAGTTCCACACAGCTTCCTTCAGCCTGAGCCTACAGAATTTCTTAAACTCAAGGTAATTTTTTGTGTTCCATAATCCAGAATGGATGTTTCATCCAGAAATTTTTCTATTGTGTATTTTACAACCATCTAACTTTTCTCACCCATAATCCCCTTGGAAAAGGGTCCTGCAGTTTAATTGTATGTTAGGTAAAAAACTAAGTCTATGGCAATTATATAGTGAGAAACTCAGTAATTGCTCCCTATTCACAACTGCATTGCTTGCCATCACATCCCCATTCAGACACCTCTGGTTCAGGATGAAGAGTGTGAGTCTATTCAACCTCTCCATGCACAGACAGTATTACATACCTTTGATCATTTCCATAGCCCTTCTTTGGGTTTGCTACAGGCTTTTTGAGATGGGTTGATCAGAACTAAATACAATAGCAGAAAAGAACTCAACATGAATTCACACAGGGGCATAATCATATGAGATATTCTGAAGCTTCCTAGAGTTGGAAAAATCAGCATCCTGAGAGCCTAGTGAGCTATTAATGTTCCCAACACAACTCCAAGATAATGGAGCAACATGACCCTCAGTTCTGCAGAGCAAAAATGGAAGCCCGGTGAACCAAATGTACCGATCAATAATTTACCACTTATTTCATCAGCAGTGTATTTGTTTAAACAGAGAGAGTTATGTGCCTAAAAACATTGGTGAATTTAAACCTGAGAGACAAATTTTCTCGAGGTCAGAGAGGCAGCCCGTGGTGGATAAGGGAATTGAAAGCAGGTCTCCCATGTCTCACATTAGCACCACAATCACTCACCTTCTCTCATCCTGTGTGCCCGTTACTGACATTTAACATTCTTTATCCATTATATTTATCTGTCGTCTCTGAAATCCTTGTGTGCTCCTAGGCAGAATATAACAAAACCTTCACACTTTTAAAATCAAAAGGCTATGTAATGAAGAGTGCTTAAATATTCCTAGGCAGAGATTTGGGTTAGAGGAATGTATAGATTATGAGCTTTCTGCATATCCATTTCACTGCATTCCTCACTACTTTGGAAGAAGAGGGAAAGAGACATAATGTTTACTAGCTCTAACACTGTTGCTCTTGCCAACTGAAAGCACTTAAATTCTCTTCCTACAGCTGCCCCTGCTGCAGACTTCTGAAACAAAGAAAACTGAAATAAAAGAGCAAAGAGCGTAACGGCTACCAAGTTGCTGCTTTAAAGTTTAGCTCTGTATTTAAAGGTTGTAAGGTTTGAAAATGTGCCATTAAAATATACCACAGGCATCTACTTGAGTAGAGTTCAGCTTGCACACTCTGCCTTCTATTGACAGCAAAGATCCAGAGTCAGGTTTTTTCAATCAGGTTAGGAATTCGCTGTTCAATTTATCAGGTTTGCTTTTGGCCTGAAAGAGGGCATGTAAATTAAAAGCATACCCCAATAAGACACAAGCTTTGATGTCTAATAGGGTTCTGTGAATTCATTATTTTAATATTTTAGATTTATAATCAGAAGGCTAACCATTTTGCTCCAGTCTACGTAATACGTTTTTCATGGTCCCTTTCCCAGCTCTCTCTGACAAACGTTGTACTCAGATCATATTCATTAGAACTGGGGATGTTTTTCAAGCCCTAGGGTACTAAGATCGGGGATGATTTGAAACACCAACTTTCCTAGGTATTAAAAATACAGTTCAAAAGAAGTTGAGGGACCTTTGCATCACTTGAAATATTTATCTTTAACAGTGTATCAGCATAAATCTGCTGAAAAAATTACTTTGAAGGGTGTATAATATCTAGCAATGGAGAAATTATTAAGAAAGGCTGCAGAAAAGGGAAAGAATAGCTTGGGAAAAAACTCCTCAAGATAAGACTTGATACAAGACATTCAAAGGTTCACCTTTTTGAAGGAAATTGCTGTCACAACTTAAAAGTTGTTCATCCTCTACTGCCTACTTGTACAGCAGAGCACTTAAGCGTCACAACACTCCCTTTTGAGCAAAGCAAAGAAAAAAACTCCTCAGATTTTTCTAATCCTAAAAATCTGGTCCTCCTTTTGACCAGCCAGTCTACATGGGTAGGACAAAAAAACCAGCACAGTCTGTCTGCTTTCACACTCCCTTGACATGAAACGGTCAGAAAACTAGCTTAGTTGGGTAGTTAATATGAGTCTACATTTGCTTTGCTGAAGCAATAAAAATCAGTGAGATGATATGCACAATTCAAGACAGTCATCAGATACTCCAGAGTCACAGCCTGTCCCCAATAAAGCATGGAAATTTCACATTAGTTCTTTCATTTTAAATCCATGAGCTGTAGCTAGGTCAGCAGTCACAGGACAGTCATCTTTTCAATTGCTCTGTAGTATTTTGAAATTAATTAATTAGACATGGGATTGCAGAATCAGTCCTCAATTCAAATTTTTTTGGAGTATTTCCTTCACAAATACTTTTTGTGCTTCCCTTTATCTTTTGGAGAAGATCTAACATGCAGAATTTTCCCTTCTGGTATTTTCACTGTATAATAGCTGACCGGTGACCAAAAGCCACTCCATATATATGGAGCTATATATCTTCCTGAATCTCCTTTGTTCATATTGCTATGAGGAAATGTACTCTTACTTCTCTCCAGAATTTTTAGATCTGCACTGCACCACTTAGGATTATCCTTAATTAGAGAGAAAAAAATTCAGGTGAAATGTTTTTTCTATATTATGGTTATTTTTCCTTCTGGCATCTGTCATATAGGGGGAACTGAAAGAGTAAAGTAGGTCTGAGACCAAATCACTGATGACTTTAGAAAGTTAAACAAGATCCTTCACTGAAGGACCTATCACATTATACCATCACTTTCTGATGAACTTATTGCCTTTGTGATACTCTGATCAAGAGATCCAAACTCATTACAGGTAATTGATATTTGGAAGTATGCATGTCCCTGTTTTCCAAGGTCATGGCCTATGTACTCATATTTTGTCATTTTAAGAGTGTGCATTTTCATGTGAACAATGTTAATGAGGTGAAAAAGTTCCAGCTGAAGTCACAGAATCACAGAATGGTTTGGATTAGAGGAGACCTTTATAGATCACCCAGTCCAAACTCCCTGACATGGGAGAGGACACCTTTTAGTAGTCCAGGTTGCTCAAAGCTTTTTCCAGCCTCACCCCGAACACTGTCAGGGAGGGGGCATCCACAACCACTCTGGGAAATCTGCTTCAGTGAGCCACGCCCACAAAAATTTTCTTCCTTATGTCCAGTTTAAATCTACCCTCTTTCAGTTTCAAACCATTATCCATTGTCATGTCACCACAGACCCTCATAAAAAGTTTCTCTCTTTCTGAAAAATCCCATCAAGTATTGAAAGTCTCCCCAACAAGGTCTCTCCAGAGCCTTCTCTCGTCCGTGCTGGACAGCCCCAGCTGACTCAGTCTGTCATCAAACCAGAGGTTCCAACCCTCTGATCATTTTCATAGTCCTCATCTACTTTAATAAGTCTAGATCTTTCTTTAAATATGTTTTTTAGATTTTTTTTTTAAATTACCTGGTTTTGGAAGGACAGAAATTCCACACCTTTCTTGCTGGAATTATTAAAAGCAGTAAGAGTAACAGTATGAGAGTTGATTAAAGCCCTATCTGCAGCCTAGAACTCTACTGTGGTGTAGCAATACACCAAAAAATTGTGCTCCAACAAGTGCTAGTACACTTCCTGGTTCTGATTAACTAGTGCTAATTGATTTTGCATTTTTAGTAAAGAATACATTTAAAGAGAAAATAGTTAATGCCATAGGTACTCAGAGGATGCCATTAAAAGCATCCATATTGTTCTCTCTAGGCAGCTCATTTTTAATTTTTGGAAATTAGTCCCTGAAGGCTGCCTTCAAGGGTCAAACAGGAGGGAAGACAAACCATAAGGGTTTAACATATACCCTTTTTCTAAAAAATTAACTAGACAGTTGGGCAAAATGACACTCAGACAGAAGAAGAGGCATACTTAAGAAAGGTAACACACTTATAAGAAATCAATTCTTTTCATCAGCATTAACAGAAGTCAAAATCTGAGAGGTCTTAGGGAGCAATTTTTTGATGGCTTTGAACTTGGTTAGGAGAAAGATAAGCAACAATGGAAATTTTAAATCATACTCCCCAAGAAATTAACAACATATCACCCAGGTCTGGGTCATGCTCACATAAAGTTTTAAAGAAATTCAGTTGTGAAACTGGAAAATAAAGTACTGAAGTATGTTCCCCTTCTGCTTACTGAAAGTTCTATTACTTTCCAGCAGAGTGACAGAAGACAAATATCAGACCAAGCTTTGTAAGGGGCCACAGAGGCAATTTTGGAAATTACAGACTAATGAGTCTGATTAACACACCAGAAAATTCATTTGCCTCCTAATTAGCATAAAATATAATAGAAGCTAGAACAGGTGAGCATACGAATAACTGCAACATGCTGGGGCAGAATCAACATCATTTATATAATTCAAGAGAAAGAGATTTAAAGGACATAGTGAGAAAACAGTGTTTCAGTAGGTATAATGCAGCACGCATTCAAAATAAAAGCAAACCTGAACACAGGCTTTAAATGAGGTCCTTCAGCAACAGTTATGAAGATAAATTAAGGTGGCACAATATAAGAGAGAAGACCTTTCAGAGATTAATAATAGTTTGGAAGACAGGAAACAACAGGTTGGAACAAATGATTCCTTCTCAGAAGGTGGGGAATCTGCCAGCACAAGTACCTCAAAAATCAATGCTGGGACCAACGTGGTTCAATAAACTAATGAATGAAAGTAAAAGAATAGTGAGGTCTGACCAACTCTGACACTGGCCTTCTTGGCGCTCCATGGTAAATTCAAGAATAATAAACCTGGGACTGGAAGTAGAGGGTCTTGAAGCAGACAGCAAGCAGCTTCTAAGTGATGAAAACAGAGGAGCTGGTGGAAAGAGGCAAAGCAAGAGAAAAGCGTGAACAGGTCTGGAAGTGTTACCAGTCCATCCCCTGTCTCAAGAATGGGTCATTTCTAATATGTTAGATCATCCTTGACAGATGTGGTGGGAAAGCCTCCAAAGATACAGCTTCTATGGCATTAGGAAAGCACACTGATTCAGACTCCCTTCTGTCAGGAACTTAAACCTAACGTTAACCTTTCTTGCTGCAGTTCATACCATGAATGCAGAGAACAGCCTCACAGAAGGCTCTCACATCTTACAAGTTTATCATCATAATCCCACATTTATCGTGCAGTGAGGTACTCTAGACCAGTCCATACTCATAGTTCTCCAGTGTGTCCTTACCAAGGTTAAGCAGAGCAAAAAGATTATGTCACATGACTTGCAAACTTCCTTTAGCTTATACTTCTCACTATAAAGTTTGTCCTTGTGTAACAGCAAGACATTGTTGACTCATGTTCAGGTTGTTATCACTATATTCACAGACTCTTTCCTGAAGGACTGTTGCTTAATCAGTTGTTTCCCATCCCCTATTTGTGTAGGTGATTATCACTGCCTAACTGAATATCCCTATTGATTTACAGGTTTTTATTAGAAACTATTTCATCATTTCTCTGAGATAATTTTGAATTCCAACTTTGTCCTCCAGAGGATTTGCAGCGCCTCCCAGCTTCAAGACAGCACCAAGTTCAGAACACCGGTAAAGTTCAGAATAAACACTGACCAGAAAGGGCCCAAAGAATTCTGGCTAGGACTTCTAAAAACATGTTTTCTTGCTCATCTCCTTCCTACCTTTCCTATATAGATGCTACCACTTTTGCGGTGGTTCTGGTTCAAGCCACTCTCCAGTTTCCCACGTCTCAAAAAGTAATTTTGTATCTGTTAATTACTTCTTCCATTGCTTTTACTATTTTTCTAAAACAAAAGTTTGGCACTCACAATTGTGACAAACTTTTGATCAGCAATTGCTTGAAATTACAGTAGGAGTCAACTCAGACACATGGGGAAATTTAATGGAGTAGTAAGCACTATTTCCAGGGAAGTCATGACCCAGAAATCTATTGGAATGCTCCTAAAGTGTTAAAAAGCATATGAAAGAGTATACTCCAGAAAACACTTTCTCCCCTGCCCCTTTACACAATTCCCCACATGGAACTCTCAAACATCTCTCCTGGGATACAAAGGAAGGACCCCTCAAGATATCATGAATTAATTACTAGGTAAGGGCTATAAAATTAATAATATTAATAAAGGGTCAACTTGCGTATTTCAGGAAGGTAACTGATGATGGTTTACTGTGCTAAAGCTAATACTCCTCAGCATATTCATGAACTGGTTGTTCAAGTTTTCTGATTATTCAAAATCACTCACTTGTGAACTGATTGTGAAGAGCTGCAGGAGATACCTGTTTCAAAGTGAAGAGGTAATAACACACCAAATGAAATCCTCTGTCAATAAACACAAAGCAAAGAACAAGGGAGGGAAATAACCACACAATATAGACACGTCAATGCATTCCAAATTAACTATCATCACTTATGAAGAGGTCTTGCACTCATCTCACAAAGAACATAATCTTCATGCTCAGCAGCAGATTTAAAAATAAAAAGGACCACTGGGGTTCAATAGGAGAGGAAAAATGAAAAGTCAGGCAGCATCATTACATAACTCTGTTACATGGTGTACACTCTACTGTACCTCATCCCCCAAAATTAAGGACATTTATTCACAATGTCGTTCAAGCCAGCAACTAGCGACACCTTAATATCAAAAAGAAGGTTAAAGCATCTGAAAATTAAGAACTGTCTTCATAGGTTCCATAATTGAACTGGAAATTTGTTACGGAACAAACTCCACCATTCATAGAAGAAATCTCCATCAAAATTGTTAGATGCAACAAAACAAAGCAACCTTTGACTCAAGGAATCTTTTTAAACTCTCAAGTGCCACCTGAAGGGAATTTATAGACCACATGTCTAACATTCTTTCCCTCACCATTCACACTCTTAAGGTAGAATAAAAGATAGATGTTACCTGATGCAGGGCAACTGCCTTTAAATAACTGGAAATATACATTACTAGCCTGTTCCTAATTTCAGTATTGTAGATTGGCAGTATAGCACATTCTACTTCACAAGCAAAACAGGAGGGTCTGCTCAGTTGGAAGAGCTCCTTTTTATTAGTGCAACATGAATGAGTTTTCATAGAAATTAAGTTCTTATTCCAGAAAAACAAAAAAAAAGAAGAAAAAAATAAGAAAAAAGAAGAAAAGAAAAGGAAAAAATGAAAGAAGAAAAAGAAGACACAAAGAAGAGATGGGACAAGAAGGAACCAGTGCAAACGAAAGACTGTAAAAGCCAAGATTTGGGCCGGTGGCACAAAAAGGGTAAAAAACATAGAAGTCAAGGCTGTCCCATGCACAGTTATCCTCATCTGAGGCAGGCAAAAAATTAAGGTGGTGGAATAAGAGTGGCAGGAGCAGGAGATGGAGCCTGTGAGGTGAGGACAGAAGGAAGACAAGGAAGGAGGGTGGATACAAGCGATGGGACAAGAGTCACAGCTGAGTGGCAAGGGAACCATTACAGCGAGCACTGTATACACATAATAAGATACACCTATTTCTAGCTCACTGGATTTATACAAATACTACAGAAACATGAGGCTGCCAGTGGAAGAAAAAGTGCTACATTGCCATCTAGAGCAGAAAAAAGGAAAATATAGGAAAATATTATGTGAACACAGCTGCTTTGGAATGTTAAAATAAAAATTCCAGCTAAAACAAAGAAGTGTTCAGAACTTTTTCAACCAGGAAATCCTCAGGAGCAGTAAGGATGTTTTTTGTCAAAACCTCACATGAAGGGAAACCCCCAATCGCTACAAGACCTGCAGATGAGCCTCAAATTAATAGGTGAGAGAGAGCTACAGGAAGAAAATGCTTGATTTGATAAGACAAATCTCACTAGTGGCCTTTCTAAAAGTACAAGGTACTTCAGAGAAGGGCCCAAGAAACTTTGCAAGGAAAACCCATCCACTGAGGGTTTTGTTGTGGTTTTTTTTTAAAAACTAACCCAAATAAATCAGTTTGGGTCTTACGAAATGTAATAAAAGTTCATTCCATTTCTAAATCAATTTTCATGCCCTTGATATATTTGCATTTTCTCTGCAGCAATATAAATTCAAGCCTGTAAGGGCTCATTATTAATAAAAACAAAGATAAGTATAATTTCACTCTAAAACAGCTATAAGAAAAAATCCTAAAGAAATGGATAAGGAAAACATTTAAGGTATTCTTCACAAACTCAACAGTTTTACTAATTGAATTAGCTTCCCAACCTGCAAATTTTAAGAAATGTACAAAATCCAAACTAGGACTGTGTGTGAACCCTCAACCAGCCAAATTGTCCTCTGAATTGCACTACTACTGGCGGAAGCCTTATACCTGGGAAAGAAATGCCACTGTTGGAATGAAGAGACAGTGTTACTCATCAGTTTGTTCGATCCTAAAATCAGCAAAGCACACATTTAGTGATAGGACCATACGTAGCAGGGTGGCAGGAGGGAGAGGAAGGCAGGGAAGTGGTGCTGCCCCTCTGGAGCCCCTTCCTTGCACTGTTGCTGCCACACACAACAAAAGCATGCATCAACTGCAGCACACCACAAGGCACAGCAACACCTTTAGGTCTTTAAAGCATTGATATCCATGCCAGCCCCTACAACACTCAATTTAAAATCTGACAGGGCACCTGGTAACTTCGAATTGTTTTGCTGTCTTCCTCGTGCAACCTCCACAAATCTGGTAAGTCACAACAGTCAGAACTGTTTGTTTAGGACTGAGCAAGAGCAAAATTGAATTACTTCTTGTTATTAGAGAAATTTGTCCCAGAGGAAGGTGTTGAAACTGCTGAAGCAAGAAAGTGAGAGAGCATTTTATGGCTCACTGCATTATGAATGGTCTATGAATACACAGACAAAGTACTCTCCAAAGCTACCAGACTCCAAGATACGAGCTCCATGTTTGATTAAAAGATTATAAATGGTCAGACACATACTCCTGTTCTGTTCTCCAACAGTTTATGACTCCTTTCCATTTTATAGTACTCAGTGGCAAAGTTTGCCTGGTCTAGGCATGCACTGAGGCTCCGAATGTTTACCTTAGTTGATTCGAGCTGACATGTTTGAAAATTATTATATCCATTTGTTCTGCTAGATGTTTTGTCCCCCTTGCTTATACTCCTTAATTTCTCACTTCTCCTATTATTAGCCTTATGACTAAAGGCTTTAATTTATTCACCATAGAACTTTTACACATTTTCTGTCATTCATTACATGTTGTCTCCATTGTCTCCTAGTATCTCTAAGGTGTAGTAAGAAGAATCGAACACATAAAAAGTTACACTATATATTACCTCATATGTCTGCCTTAGACTTTAGCTATTGAACTTCTATGCACTTTAATAGAGCAGACTTTTCCCTACTGAAATTATTCAATTATTAAACTTTAATAGTAGGTGTGAGCCCACATGGAATCAAAGTGCACAATCAGGAATGTTAGCAGATACAGACAAATGTAATCAAGACACATCTTAGTACCTCAAAAACATGAGGAGAAAATAACCAAAATAAGCAAGATAATCCCCGCCTTTTCTTTATATCCTTCTTCTGCCTTCAAATTCTATGCTCTGTGTTCCTCCTCTAAGTTTGTTTTATGTTCACACTTCCATCTGCATATGGGTTTTTTTAGCACTATCCTCACACAAGTATACCTTAATTTTGAAAAAGAAATTATGTACAAATCAATACATCACTTGATAATTATGAGTTCACACTGACATGCCCTCCCTTCTGGACATACAATGACAACATCTATTACATGTATGAGAAAAGTTTTCACTGTCTTTTCTTCCTAAAAATTCTCAGGTTTCTTGTCAGACTTTCAATGGATTTGACTTCTTGTAAATCCATTTCAGTTACTCTTAAGCACCATTCCCTACAGTTGCTTAAGTTCCTAAATATTCAGATGCTCTCTTAAAAACCATCTCTGGTGGATTTTGCTATCATGACTAGAAGATTCAAAGCATGGCCTTCCCCTCCAAAGCCAGTGCCTCTGCATACTTGCCTTTAAGATCTGCTATCCAAAGTTTATATCTGTAGAAGATTCCCCTACTGCAGTAGGTGAATAGCCAGCAAGTATAGTCTTCAAACATTTTGTAAAGGAAGCACTTAAAGGAGAATTAGCTTGCTCAGATTCAACATTGAATGGTATGAAATAAAAATCTTAATAAACCTAAAGCAATTGCTATACATAGTATGGAAGCAACAGGTAAAAGTCAACAAATCCAAATTCTGATAACAGGTCTCTGATCTCAATTTTTTTCTGTGATAAGCAGTGTCAAAATTACTTCATATCAATTTTGCATTAATAGGCCTTGTCTAGTCCACGAGAAACACCTGCAGCTCTCCTTCCTTAGCTACCTTCCTTACAATTTGACAATAGTATCAAAGAGCAAATGTTTTGAGAAGGATCTGGAAAAGAATGGAAGGCTAATTAAACCAACTTACAGTCTAAAGCAAAGATTAAAATACAAACTTCCTTGTATCCTTATGGATAAATTAGGCACAAGGGCATCAAAATAGAATCTACACAGACATGCTACAGTCAGTCAGATAAAAATGCAAGCAGTATGTATTAAAAAATATATCAAATTAAAGGCTTGCTGACGTTGGGAAAAAGCACATAACAGACATAGTACCTTACTGGCTTATTCCCAAGTATCACTGTTATGAACCACTAAGATTTTTTTGGAAACAGCCAAAAGTCTGACATCTAAGAGAAGTTCTTGATCTCATTCCCAAGCTCTGGCGCTACAGAACTGCATTAGAAAAAGAGCTTACCTCCTTCAAAATGTAAATGTGCTTTTCTGACTAAGAGACCACCAAGCTATTGTGACGATTACTTCTAGCTAACCTGCAAGTAGCAAGCTTCTGGAGGCTAATTAGAGAGCATGTCATAGCCACAGCTGTCATAATGAGGCACACCTACTACCTCTTTCTCATTACCTCAAACAGTACTCAGCTTCAGAGATCATTCTTTCATAAAAGGATAGCAAAACCATTTCAGTCTATATTCATATCACTAAATCTACACAAATGCACTCTAAAAACGTTAGTAGTGCTCATTACAATCATTTTATCAGCCTAAGCATTTTTTTACATAGAGCTCTGAATTAATATCTGCTTTCCACAATAATTCTTCTGCACCTTCAATAACTGCACTCTGTAGAATTTGTTTAGGTCTTTTCTATTTCAAAAAATGGAATATGGCTCATTGGAAACTAAAATTGCCAGGTTAAGCACCACCTTGTATTTTTATGGTTTGCATGCATGTAAGGGGAATGAGATTTATGTCCCTAACCTTGAAATATTCTGAACCAATTATTTACTTAATATTTATGTTAAATTATCTATGATTGCAGCACTGACTATGAAAGCAACCAGAAAAAATTCTGCAGGTGGCCTGTAAAGCTAATTTTGAAGTTAGCTATACTAAGCTCATGCAGTGGTCTTACGGAATATTAATGTAGTGTTATAAACTACAGTACCCTCAGGGTGTTCACCTGCCATGGAATTTAATTTACTTCATATCTCATCTAATAGACTGAATCTCATCTATTAGGTAAATATAATGTGAATACGTTTCCTTGTTTCTCTAAGGAGTTTATTGGTAAAACCTGGAGAGGCATTCCCATGGAATCTTCTACTGCTATAATTAGCTTGAAATTGAGCTATTGTGCCCTTTTCTGTATTAAGCAATATAGAATATACAGCCTAGGTACATAATAGCACCAAGCCCAGAGCTGATGCAGCAGCTGCATTGCTCACGCAACAGGTTTGTGTTTATTCTCTTTATTGCAAAGAGGGAAAATTAGAGCAAGCTCTGGGGATTTGAGCCAGAGGCCATGTCTCTACTGTGCCAGGAACTGCGCCAGCCAGGAGAAGCTCTTCCCAGGGACAGCACTACACTCTGCCCTTGGTAGCTTAAGTGGCACATTCTCCTGTCTAAGGAGATAGAAGTCAATTTTGTAGGATTATGTGAATGGTTAAGTTGCCTGAAAACAAATCTGGTATTGTCTGCAGCCAGCATGTTGGCACGACTTCAACAGTGGGAAAGGGTTCAAATATGCTTTGTCCCTCTGCACTTCTTGCAGTGTCTAGTGCCCAGCTGTAGCAGTGCTGCACAAGTGGCATTTGTTCCTAGTGCATCCAAAGCATCCCAAAACAGCAGCTTACTGGCAGGCTGATAAGCAGCTCACAGTGAGCACATTTTCTGGGAAATACTTCAAGGGGCTTGTGGTGTAGAGAGAAGAACGCTTTCTGATTAGCTCTTCCCATATTAAAAATTGTCCTGGTAAGAGGAAGACCATAGCAATTCTTGCTCCATGTACTCTTCTGCATATGACCCACTGCTGCATGATATTGTATATGTTTGGTTTATTCTTCTCAGCCTGGGTTCACAGCAGGGTTGCTTAACCCCAAGTCCACTCCTACAATTTGTTCCTTCCTGCTTCTTTGCCCATCAAGATGAACAGACTCATACACACTTTTTCAAAACTCATAAGAGAACATAGCCTTAGTGATATCCCAGAACAAGCCCATTTACTGTTGGCCTCTACTTCTGTGCATAAAGTTCTGTCAGCACAACTCCCAGGGACTGGCCCTTCAGAAAAGCTGGTAGGGGCAGGGAATTTAGGCACCTGACATGGTAAGTGTTCTCATTCTGTGTATGCCATTTATGAAGTCAACTTAGTTGTTATGTCAGACAGAGGAAAAAGACAGGAAGGATGCATAAAAGCAGAAAAATGTGTCCCAAAAACAGCTTTCGAGAGGGAGAATGAGAAAAAGATAGAACCCACGGGCAACTTAAAAAATAAAAAGTAGATGTTATAGTTCACTGAATCAAATATGACATTATAGTGCAGAGGAAATTGAATTCATCCGTACTCGATAAGGGTGGCTTCATTATTCACTTGTGTCTTTGCTTAGTTGTGACACTCATGACTGATGAGACCATCCCCATCTCATGAAGATAAATTCAATATCCGTAGTATCATTCTAATATATTCTCTATATATAGAGAATGCATTTAATGGATGGTGGTGGGATAGTATTTTTATCTTCACAGACTCAGGAAGGAGCACAATTTCCTGGAGCTGACACTTTTGAGCAAGTTTATATGGACACCTTTTCACAACTGTGTTGAGGGTGAAAGTGTTGGTATGGGGACATAGGAGAGAGGGTAGCAGAGCGGTTGACTTCACAGATTTGTCATCTAAGATCTGAATCCAGAACTGGATCAAAATGGAGCAGAGATTTGGCTACTGTATCCTAATCTTGATAAGATATTTGTGTATAAGCATACATGTATCACAATATAGTCAATTAGAAGAAGCACCACTGAAATGGGCTGACAGTAATCCAGTGCTGCTCAGTGCTGTAACTTTCCTCCTCTTTCTCCATTCAAGAACAGTTTTCCAAACCAGTGAAATATTTCTCTTTGATGAGGTCTCTGACTCACACCTCCTCCCTCCTTCGGTAGCATCATATATTCATACACAGTTGTAGCAGACCAGTTTAAAATTGTGGAAATCTTGGAAGACATTCAGCAGAAGTGATCCCAGAAGAAATGTGATTAATAACTAAAGCATACAGGAGAAGGTCAAAGGTAGCTGTCATAAATTTAATTTACTACACATCTGTAATTTATCACAACTCCGTACAGAGTGTTCACATGCCTCTTCATGAGAAAGTTTTCTCCTGTTAGATCCAGGGGGAAGAGGGAGAGCTCAAGCCAGCACAGGTTTCTAAAGTGTCCTCTCTGTTCATGCTGCTGCTAATGCAAACACACATCTACGTGTACACCCTGTACAAAGTACCGGTACAGCTGGCCACTCCAAAACACAGGACTGTGTGTCAGAAAACTTCTGTCTAGACTGGGACAGAAGTCTATTAATTCAATATTCATATGCTCACAACAAGACAAGTGAGAGATTTTACTAGCAGGTAAAAGAAATATCGAAGAAGAAAAGTCTGGAATAAGCTGCACACACAGAATTTTCTTTCAAATGCCATCATTTGACATACATCCACTGCATAATGATTTATATAACTTCAGTATTGTTCAGTTTGTCAGTGTCTTCATCACAGCCACTTTGAGAGTTCCACATGCAACCATTAAACTCTGCTTCAGGCTGAAACTTGGCACACAAAAATATGCATAAGGAAGCCAAAGTAAGAAAGAGTTACTTTAATTTCTAGAATATTATTACATACTGCCTCTCTTCTGGAGTATAGAATATGATAAGTTGCTTTGAGTACCATATGCATAAATTATTAACAGAATTTTCTCCTTGTTTGGTCTAAAATTGTAATTATATAAAGCAGATACTTTGTCATCATCTACATAACAGAACAATAATTTGTTAAGCATACAGCAATATTACTCCACCAGACAATCAGTAACAAAGAGGTGCTATACAAATAAGTATCAGTTGCATAACCAAATGAAATGCAAATTTTAAACTAAGGTTTTCAGTAGATAACAAGGAAACAAATGGGGGAAAGTGACAAAGCAAAACAAACAAACAAAACGCACAAAACAAATCCTTTGCATTTTTTTTTATTCCGTAGTTTGCAAACGTATAGTAAGAGTAGTGATTTGGTTTTATGCACAAAGAACCCCTTACTGATCATCTCACATTTCACTGCTGTATGTTCTGATTCACTGAAATAAATCTGTACATTATTCTCAGATTCCAGGAGGAATGTAGAAAATCTATTTTTATAGCTAGAACTTTAAGAGCTAGGTCTTTTGTAATTCAGTGAAGCCAGGTTAATTTACACCATTTGAAGAACTGCCCCAGTAACTCACTGTGACATTTCTACTTGGTTTTAATGAAGTTTTACATATGGCTTTTTTCTTCTGATTTTCAGCATAGAACTCAATTGATAAGAGAAATAAAATATTATTAGGTAAACTCATTTCAAATGGCAGCATCACCTTCCAAGTGATCAGACTGTCCATCTAGTTGACTACCCATAAAACCTCTATTCAGACATGTTTAATATTGATGTTACACTTTTTATTAAAGATTTTCAAGATACCATGGAATCTTGAAATCTTATACACAAAAATGTTTGACAACGTAACATTAAAAAATAGAAGGAAGCAAAATGAGCTTTTTTTCCTCCACACACAGTGAGTTGCAGACTTTTCCTACTGCACAGAATAGACTTTCTCCTGCAGTTGAGATAATACAAATGCTTAAACTAAAGCCTTAATTCTGATCATAAAAGAGAAGGGTATGGTTAATACACCATAAAGCAGAGAAAAATATGTTGTCTCATTAGCGGCACTTTGATCGGATTCTTCTGTATTTTCTCATTTAAAAAAGGGTCCGCTCCAGAGCAGAGGAAACATCCCCCTTGCCTCCCCACAGCATGCAATTCAAGCTCAACAGCACTCCACACACGTTCGCTCCCCGAGTGCTCCACTGGTAACACAATTGCGGTAATTACGGCATGAGCATGTCCTATGAAACGGATGCTAGTTCATTAATTAGAAGATGAACGTAATTGATTATTTCAACAGCAAGGCTAAACACGAGGGTAATCCCACAGAGAGTTCTGTAGGGGGAGATCTGTCCAAGGTGTGCCCTTGACTTCGTTCCTTCTCCCAGGGGGTGGCTGTAACAGAACACAGCCTAACGAGGTAATAATTACAGATCGCTATTAGTGATAGTTAAGTCATTCATGACCTGTTCCCCTCAGCAAATTGTTCCAGAACTGATGTGTATTTCAGAGGCTGTGTTAGCCATTTACAGCCATCAGCCAGACAGTTTGACAGACAATCGACACATGGAGGCCTTTGGCTCTCTCTTCTGATGACGTTCTGGTGGGATAACGCCCAGATTCAATCTCACCTTTGCTGCTGATATGTCACAGTGGCTTGATAAGTGTGTGTTATCATTTCTCCCCTAGTGGGGCAACAGAAATCTTTTGAACAAAGGAAGACTGAGCACTGAGAGCAAGACACCCCTGTTTGTGCCACCTTCCTTATCGTTGTCACTGAGCACATGGCTTACCAAGAAGGCATGTTGCAGGTGAAAATCCCCTTGGGCAGCTCGTAAACAGATATTCAAACCAAGCCCCTACGTTTTGGCATTCAGACCCTACAAAGATCCTCAAATACCATCCTGTGTTAGCTGACAAAACCCCTAATTAGGGTCACCAAAGGCCTACCTACAGCAATGGTTTCAACCAGTGCATTCATGGTTTTAAAAAATGCAGCACTTTTTGTGGAAACACCAAGCCAGCACTGCCGAAGTGGAGCAATAATGTCCTTCTTTCTCTCTTGCCTTGTCACAGGCTGATTTAAGGGTCATTGCATCGGGCTTGATTCAAACATTGTATTCAGTCCAGATTGTGGTTGACCACATATGGGTGTACTAGAGGAAGAGGAAAACCAAGAAGCTTTTTCTTACCTCATTGCATTCCTAGTTATCTCTTACCCTTGGCAGCCATCAGCACTTGGCAGCCCTCTGTGTCCCCTGAGCATAGAAACAGGTCCAGTCTTGTGCTGGCAGCAGAGGCACCGACACCACTGTGGAGGGCAAGGGCAATGACAGAGCCTCTTGCCACCTTTCACGTGGTTAAAAGCAGCCAGCTCTCACATGGGAACAGTAAGTACCACATCTTTTCAGATGTATGTGCTCCCTTTCATGATTATTGCCTGCTGAACCAGCCAGAGTTCATCCAGAAATTTACCAGGAGGGCTGGGGGCTGAAGTCACCGGTTAAACCCTGGGCTGTTGTAAGTCGGTATGAGGGCACTGATCTCCAAAAACATATGCTGATGGACGTGTATTGAGGATTCTCTCTCTGTAACCTTGCCTGAAATGATTAAATCAATGCAGATTCTTTGATATGAACACTGTAGACAATAACAATATTAGTCTCAATAAAATGATACTGAGAGGAGAAGTCCTTTTCAGTTTCTTTATGTGATTAAAGCGTTTCTGGCTCAATGTCTCCTGCATAGTATCCCATGATGAAATTGAATAACGAGATTGAAACAGAAAGCTGTTTCTAAGTAAGGGAATACTTCACTGGGGCTTTTGTTCTTATTTAGAACAGTTTAACAATCCCTTCCATTCACTGCACATGGGTGCCTGAGAAACCTGGAATACCCACTATGCCTGGGCATGGCTTTAATCTCTAGTCCATCGTGTTTGGAAGCACATTTGTAACGGATAAGCATCCAAAATGGTAAATATAAACACTTAGGTCAAATTCTTCTCTTCCTCAGACACACACATTAACTCCAGAATATTTGTAAGTGCCAGTGGGAAATAAATCTTTTAGTCTTTTTTCATTGTGTCGAGAAGTCAAAGAATAACATTTGACAGCTTGTGTGCTGCTCACTGTTGAACTCTAAATGTCACTATCAGATTTTTTTCTTTCCTGTATAGTCTGCTTTGTTCAGGACAACTGATGATAGCAGTGAAAAAAAAAAAAAGCAAAACTTCCTCAGTTTTAAACACCACCCTGTTGAACTAGATTAATATTAAATGTTTATTAAATAAACTGACAGCATAGAAGAGTATTAATAATTGAAAATTAAACATTATTAATTAAATCCCTGCTGCAAGTAAAGCCAGATAGAATAGGGTCAGGTCAAATACACCTAAGGGAAGCAGAGATTTGATCTACTGATCGAATGGATGCAGATGTTTAAGGATATGGTCTTTATTAAGCTGCTACTTTAGTTCACAATGAAATCTAACTTACAACACAGATGAGGCTGAAGAGATAATTCTTCTCCTTTTAAGAAAGATGTAAGTTATATATATATATGTCACAAAGATAAAAAACAGCTTGCAGTTACTATTTCCTTATTTAACTACTATTTCTAAATGTCTTGTTTCCAGAGCCTTGCAAATCCACTCAGCAAAGCTGGCTACAACATTTGTTATATGCTATGGGTGATAGATATAATCCTATAATTTCCAATGCAATAATGAGAGGTTTAATTTTCCATTTCTTCCCTCTGTGAGATGGTGTCTGGCTTTGAATTCTCATTTATGTCTGCATGAGTACACAAACCTGATCTACATCATTGTGAAGTCAATACCTGCTCCGACTTCTTTTTTCATTGTTATAAAGCAAAGCCTGACCTGTAATTCAAAGACATAAGAAAAAGTTTATCCCATCAGGAGTCTCTCTCTTCTTCACTTTAAATCTCTGATGCGAGGACTCCTTGAAGGAGCTGTTAAGAACTGTATTAGTTCGTAAAAGGTTGCTTTCCTTTCTTCTTTGTGACACTCTCTTAAAGGTTAACATTAATTTTAAGCTCTGTAAACCAGCACATTTGCAAACTTGCTCCAATAACATGCATTTTTTCCTGAAAGATAGAGAATCCCTATCAAATCTGAGACTAATTCACAAGGGACTTAACAAAGAGAGAAGCCAGAGCAGTTCCTCCCCACTGCCAGGGGCTGCTGGGACGTGAGAGCTGGATGATTTCCACCACCAAGGGAGAAGAGGGGGAGGCAAGGCAAAGGGCCAGGAAAACAGTCTTTGTTCTCTCACACAGAGAAGACACTATGGAGGGTTGCTATTCTCTTGTCTCACTAAGGAGCCTTTCCATCTTCCAGCTACCCAGAAAGAGCTTTCTTCTTTCCCCCTCCCTTGTGGGAGTGTGGAAGTAGGTTTAGGTAGAGCTGAGAACAGTAACAGCTTATTGTTCAGTATTTTCTGTCCAGAACAAGCTGAAAACCTCAAAAGTTAAATACAAAACACATTTACCCATCTCCCTTTTTACTGTGCTGAGAAATGGTTGTAGTCTTTTATAACACAGAGAAAAACGTAGTGGCTTATCTTTAATGCTTGGACTCCCTTTGAGTATATCAGCCAGCTTGGGCTGTCTGTGTTTGCACACGCTCGAGTGTGAATACCACTGCAAAACTATCCATTATAATGGTGGAAAGAATAGACCAAAACAATTTTTTTCCTAAAATAAAGTTTTATGTGTGGAAAGGTCTTCAAAATACAGTTTTCCCAATAGTAATGTCTTATTCTAAGTATAATTTTTACTTTTTTTTTTTTTGGTGGGGGGGTTGGGGGGAATCCACAAACACATGAAAGTGAAGAGAGTTTAAAAAAAAAGCCACACACAAAACTATTTCAGCCAAAGGCTGAAGATTTTTGCAAGGAAATATGAACACATGTCTTTTAACTGAGGCAAAACATCTCAGCAGTCCTACAAGGAAATGCTTCACTTCAGTTCCCTATTCAATATGATCCTTGTAAGCTGTCACAACGCTTCATAAGAACTGTATTTTAGGGGCCAAACACCCCTGTTTTTCACAAAGCAACACACTTCCTCTGAACTGCTTTCCAACCACAGTTCCCATTTTGGACTGCAAGAAGTCCCTGAAGTAATCTGTGCCGCAGTACAGAGAGGGAAGGCTGACCCATTGAGGTGAACAAAGTATGAGCTATTTGCACTTCAAATGGTGGGAAAATCACAGTTGTGCCTTAGAAAAATACCGTTTAGAAAAAAACCCAAAAATTTAGAACTACAGTTTTTAGCATCAAATTGTCCCAAGATGATACCTCTTGGTTTGGTTAAATAAACTGAGACATTGTAAATCACATTGGAACAACTTGAAATAAATATTTTGCTTTCTGTTTTCAATCAAGGATTTTTCATGGTTTTAAAGGCAAAAATAGAGTCTTCCAAGATGAGTAGGGACACATTTTGATAATCTCTACTATTTATATCATGGGCCAGAATTTGTACCACTTCATTCTGGTACAAATTCGGATTAAACCTAATTGTGAATCAATACAATTGTGAAATCAAATTCTGGGCCATTGAAGTGACACTGTATACTCAGATCATAAAAAGTCCATTCTCAGGCTTATTACTGTGGCCTAAACTGCCACTACAGGATGTCATACACTGGCATGTCACATAAGGTCCCTGGGATGTTGTAGTCCTCCTCCAGCTCAGTGCAGGGTAATGCAGAAAAGACCTTCACTTCAAACTCTTTACTATGCTCTTGCTCATATATAATCTGCAGGGTTTCCAGTTTATGCAGGGAAGGATCTTCAAGGAAGAAATTCTGATATGTAGTTGAGAAAATCCAAACACCCCTTTAGGTATGTATGTATGCCAACTACAGAAATAAAAACAGGGACGACTTCTACTTCACAGTTTCCCAGATCTGCACAAGCTTTGTCTGCATAGTTTTACATACCCATTCCTCCAAGGTAGTAGAGTAAATATATTTATGCCATTTTATGTATGAGATTTCCTCTGATTTGTTAAAGCCACAGAAGCCACAAAGCAAATTTTTGGATTCCTGTTCTCCTTTTCATCATAGGTCAAATGTCTCTTCAAATCCCATAGCTCTTTGTGAGGTAGTTTTGGTATGCTTGGATAAAACCAAGCACAAGTAAAGTAAAACACGGTTTTCCTGAGCATAATAGATACTTGCTTACTCTGGAACAGCTCCATACTTTATTAAAACCATACTACTATCATAATTAGGTTTTTTTGAAAAAAAAAAATAAACCACACAGACCCGTGGTTGTAATTATGTTTATCTTCAGGTAATATCTTGTTATCAGTACAACTGCTGCCCTGCCATTAAGTTGCTTGGTCCCTGAAAATTTACTGACAGGCACTAGTGAGGCATGTATGCACTGACAAAGTTACTCATCCGTGCTCCAGCCCCCACACACCCTCCTTGAATTCTTTCATTATTTCTGTAACACTTTGTTTGCTATCAGGATTACACAATTTATTTGTTCAGACTGGGAAGCCTCTTCTTGATGAGCTGCTGTGTTCAGTAAACAGCTCCCAACAACAAACAAGGATTTAAATAATCACTGTGTAATCAGTAGGCACCAGCACATCGTATCTCATCTCTTCAAATCCTGGTAGCTGTCTGTCAAATCACAACATTTATCACACTAAAAGTTAGATGCTTAGCTGCATCAGAAACATTCCACTCACTTTCTAAGGAATTTCAGTGAATTTACTAGAAAAGAGTAATGGACTTCCTGGGTTTGCATGGATTCTGCTGCAATGTGACAGTCTTGAACTTAGCATGGAAGTCCTAAGCAGCACCAGGAGTAACGAGAGCAGAGTACTGAGCAGTACTGACTGGCTATCCCCCCCAAGTCTGTTCTGAGCCTATGAGGGAACACTAAAATAATCAAGTAATGGTCAAACAAAATTCAGCCCAGATTAAACACCTTTCCGGCAGCTGCAGTTAGCGTCATTTGGGTTCGGCAGGTACATGCTTATTTGATGCAAAGATGCCCAGAAACTCTCAAGGAGCTCAAACAATAATGCAAGCAACCTCTGAACTACAAGGTGTATGCACAGGCCAGTGAGTGAGTCCAAACAGTAGATGGGCACAGGCTATTCACTGAGTTCTTTAATGTGAAAGGATTCTTAGTATTTAATCTATAAAGAGGAGGTGAAGAGCAGGTAGAAGGAAAACAAGTTAGATGAGATAAAGAAAATCCTGACTATCAATAAAGAAAAAATGGGCACTTAAAGTGATCACTCTGGAGTATAGAAAGTGATTTTTAAATTACTTATCTGATTAGTGGGAGCTAATCTGTCAAGTAGGAATAAATTCACATAAATATTCCATAAATTAAATATTCTCTTGTCATTGAAGCTGCTTTCGATTGTTGGTGGAGATTTTTTTTCATCAGAAGGAGACAGATTATTACATTGATTTCAGCCTCCAGAATGCATTCTGTAATTATGTAGTTTTAATTGTCTGGCATTTTTATTTGTATGAATTTCAAAGGTATTGACATGAGTTAGAAAGAAAATCCAATCTCAAATCTGAAAAAGAATCAGCTGCAACCCTGTTCAGCAGCGTACTAAAACACAAGCTGAAGCATGCGCTTAAGCTCATATATACACTCAGTAAATTGTGTAATCTATGTCTCATCTTGCCTCTAATGGGACTTAAACAAGTGCAAAGCAACTTGTGAACCTACACCTCTGTCCTTGTAGCTGCTGGAGGTGTGCACTGTGCCTCACCGATGCATGCAAGCAGCAAGAGTCAGGGATCTCAGCTTATCAACATTTCAAGAATTCGTTGCTCAGCTGCTGTTTGTTTTCTCTGACAACCAAATGTTATGCAGAGCACTTTTGCCAGCTGCAATCTGATTAGGGATCACCTTTTCCATAACACTGCCAGGCCAGTCAAACTGTGGCATAGAGAGAGTCTAACCTTTTGTAGATCTCATAATAAACAACTTCAAGTTTCAGGAGAAAATCTCTGATAGAGAGAGCCTGACTACAGCTTGTAAATCAAAGCACTCAGATAAGATGTGAGAGCCAGACTTCTCAGAGTTGATCATGCTGACAGTTGAGCTTTGAGTTCTTACTTTATAAATCACTTCCTTACCAGGCATCTGCAAAATCAGGATTTGTAAGCCAAGGGGAAAAAAAGAAGACATAGTTTTATTTCAGATTTATTGGTATGATTTGTAAATCTGTTCTAGGACTTACAGATCTGATTTAAGATTTGTTAATCCTGTTTAAGACATGGAAATTTTTTCTCTGACTTACCATATACTGAAATGCTTCAGTAAAAACCGAACTAAAACTTACTGGTTTAAAAGATGGTTTGTAAATCAAGGGTTTGCAGTTAAGATTTGCTGGCAGGTTCTATAAACTGCACAGTGCATTTATAACTCAGCCTCTTACAACGGCAGATTTATAAATCCAACTTGCAAATTGTCAGACAACTGTTATAGGCTCAATTCTAATCTGAGAAACAACAGATGTGCTTCCCCATGTTTCAAAACCCTGTCCTTTTCCATTGCCTCCATCCTCTGCAGCCATCTTGCTTGCACCAAGGAGGAGAGAGAAGGGAGGGAAAAGACCTCCTGTATCACCATCACCCTGCCAGGCAGGGAGGAAAATATTTGGGAAAGGAAAAACAGGAGATGAAATGTGGGTTACAGTTCATCCATCCTGTTGCACAGCCTTCTGGAGCAGCCTGAGCTAAAGGCTCCCTCCTGCAATTTTAGCTGATATCTGGGGGCATAAAGAAAGCAGGTAATCCTAACTAATTCCGAGGCTGCCAGGCCTCAGGCACGGTGAAAAATTAAACTTCATATGCAAAACAGTGGAAAATCTACCAGGAGAAAACTAGAGCAAGTTGAGGATTTTTTTTGACAGTCCCAGTGATGTCTGCCTGTCTATCTCAGATTACAATGAGGAACTTCTGGGAGAAACCCTGGCCTTGTAATGGCAAATATCCCATAGATATCACAAGGATAGGATTTCACCCTATAAAAAAGGCATTGGCCAGATTCACAGGGAATGCTCTGCCTGCCCCACATCACCCTGGTCACAACAGGCAGCTGTGAACTCACATCTCTGCTGCAGCAGCCACATCTCCCCAGAGAGGAGAACAGGGAGCCAGAAGCCAGGGCTGTGGCAGCATCCTGAGGCTCCAAGCCACTGCCAGCAGCTGTGTCTGCTCTTGCCACAGCTCTGCTCGTGGGGAAGGTGCAGAAACCGGCATTCCTCAGTAATTACAAGAAAATTTACACATGTACTGGGAGTTAGTACTGCTTCCTTTCAGGCAGTTTTACAGTAGCCATCAGATTTTATCCTGAAGCTGAGGGTAATAACAATGAAATAATAGCACTATTTAATAGCACTATTTTTTCTCCTAGAATCATTGTTTTTTATATAGTGTGAAAACTGTTTTTGATAAGCAGTGGCTACTTCTAAGTCCTATACAAGAGATACTAAAATGCATTAATGCCTTTTGACTTTTTCTGAGTGTCAAGCTTCTTTGACTTGATAGCTTTTGAAAGTGATCTAGCATATTTTATTTTCTACTATATTTGAAATTTCATTCTGAGGTTTCATCAGTGAACTCCTGTTCTCTGTTATTGCAATGCTTTTTTCCCTTGAATTGCTTGTTGCTTTGGATTTCTTACAAAATAAAATAAATACAGAGATGCTAGCAAATATTAATTTCATAATGACTTCTTTCATGCTGGCCAGCATTTTAAAGTAAAGGATCTGATCATTGCAAAACTCAGCAAATATTCACATGTGTGTATATATATATACACATATGTGGAGCTAAATTTTCCAGTACTTTAAGTACATGGAGGATAAACTGCATGTTCAACTGACTCTAAATACTATTACAAGGGGAACTGAAGCAAGCAGTGCAATTAGAAACAGGAAAATTTGCTTCCATAGCTTTGCACCTAACTGAATACTCAATTCCACGTGCAAAATATGAACTGGAGGATGGAATTGAGGGAAAATGGTTAATATTCTATAAAATGCTAAGTCAGCTCTTTACATACTATACATTAAAAATGTATGAAAATCACTTACCTTGAAAATAGATGTCTTCCTTTTTCTTTTTCATTGTATATTCCAAAGTATAGAGCTTCACTGTCCCCTCGTGCATGTGTCTGACAGACACAGAGACCTACAAAAGTTTGGCCTTTCCCTTGTGTTTAGCCTAAATGAAAAATGGTAAGAAGAATATATTTGCAAGGAGAAACAGTCTGAGGGAGGCCTCTGAAAGTCAGCTCTCACATCAGAGGTGAGGAATTGTAGCTACAATTGAAGAAACACTAAAAATAATTGCTTTAACAAACAGATGGTACAATTTAATAGAAATCGAGGTTTTTCACATAATTATCTTGCAGGTGATGAGTGAAGCAGACCTTTAGAGACAGTAGCCCAACTGATCTGTTGCAGTGCTGGAACTCATTGCTGTTTCCCTTGTTCCTTCTCTCATCTTCTTTGAGGAACACGAGAACAGTTCACCCACTTCAATAACACACAAATTTAGACTCAACCCAGACGGTATTTCTAGACCAAAGGAAAAAGGCACTTCACAATGTGCCCTGCAATCCCAGTGCACAGGATCCCAGATCCTCCACCTCAGGAGACAGAATAGGTCATGTCCACCTTCTTGGGCTTCCTTTAAATGGAGACACACAGGAGGAACAGGGGTGTCCCTCGGAGCACTGCGTGGGGCATAACAGGACCTGGGAACTCTGGAGCCCAGGGTAAGGGGACAACAACACAGGCAAACCACTAGAACTAGAGTTCTTCTCTGAGGGTGTAAAAGATCTGCTGCTAAGCTCTCTTGGCAAAACCAAGGAAAATAAAAGGGGGTTTCTATAGCTGCAGTACAAAGAGTGCATTGCAAAATCATAAAATCTATAGCATGAGGAGAGGAGTAGGAAGCACAGTATTGCGGCTGCAATTGTACAGTTTTGTGGAGCAATGAATTTCAGCTCTCCAGAGGACCAAAGACCTAACAGTGAGCATCTTTTACTTAAAGTTTAAGTTGAAAGATTTAGGCCTAAAGTTAAACTGAATGTTTTCTAAAATTCTGAGTGTCAAGAGCACCATCTGATCTACTCCAGCATCAGCAGAGGTAAAGGTCAAGGGAGTAGAAATGATAGAGGACAAAAGTAGTGGCAAGAGAGAAACCTCCTGGCTTGCCTGCGAAGCAAAGACATACCTACCAGGCTACCAGCAGAGAAGCAGACCATAAGCCTATGGCCTCCATTTGTCTTCTCCAACTATACCAAGCCTAGCAGGAAAAACAACTCTGCAATGAACTGAATACCTTCCACACCTGTCCTACCTAAGCTTTTATGCTTTATCAGTCAATTCACTTCTCATTTCAGAAAAATGAAGCTAACATGTTCACTACAATTATCAATAAAATCTCAGATCATCTAGGAACAGTAGCTACACTGGGCAATATACTTTTGCCATGGACAAATCCATACATTGATCCTTGTTTGAATTCAATCAAATTCAAAATTTTAAAAAGGAGAAATACTGAGGAAAAAGCGTAAAAACTTTTTGTGTATATTCCTTCACCATCAGTGGCAGTAGAAAACATTTTTATTGAAGGTTTCAAAAGCTATGAAGTGAGGCAAAAGTGTCCTAATAAAGTTCTGATAAGTTTGTCATTTACTCTGTTAACTTTTTTCCAAAGGTCACTTCAACAGACGTGATGAGGCACTATAGCTCCATGGGAGCAGCAGAAATTAGCTTCAATATTTGTCTCATTGATGAAGTTCTGAGTATGCTGGTGGAATTGCAATAAGCATATTGTGCTTAATAATAAGCACATGTGCTGCTTGCCATCTTGAAAGCAAACTCTTCAGCTAAATCACCTCATCTATTTATTTACAATCCTCTTCCCCCACAACTGGCTGGATAAATAAAAACAGGTCTCCTGAAAGTGTCTGAACTTCAAGTAAGAACTATAAGGACTTGTCCCTCTCCTGGAAAGCACTGGACATTACAAGTTTAAAACACCTGATGCCTTAATCTTTCCACCTATAGGGCCTCACATGGGTTTACTAGTAAAGATGCCTCACTGTTCATCAACAGCCTGAAGCTGAGCAAGATCTGTGGCAAAAAGCTCACTGTCGGTTGGCCAGCTGATATTCACTTTTCTCTTCAGGGCAACACTTAACCTGGAGCACAGGAATCTATCACAGGTAAAACACCATTGTGCAAACCCCAAAGTAGCAGGGGAAAGGCTCTCCCTCCAGCCAGATATGGGACTGACCCCAGAATCACCAACAAATTCTACTGGAGCTGTGATTCTATTCAAATCACAAACGCTAGTGTCATGACACCTTTGGCCCAAGAAAGGAAATTATGGATTCTGGCAAGGCTGTCAAAGGCCTTGCTATTTATTCTGTACCATAGTTTAAAACAAATGTTATCTTATACAAAAATGAGAGTGTGCCATCTAATTCAACTACTATCCATATTATTACAATGCCATTGCTCTCCTGTTGCTGAAAAACACCCTCAAAGTCAGGTGTGGAAGGCAGATGTATCTCTACATTTAAATTATTTTGCATGGGACATCCCAACGAGTTAAATACAGCTTTCCATCGCTCTTCCCAGGTGTCAAAGACAGGAAGGATTGCTGGCTCAAAATATTTCAGGGAGGGGGGAGATAAAGCAGCAGGTTGAGCTTTCCCTTTGCTGAGGTGATGCCCTGCCTCACATACGCCACTCCTCCCCCGAGCCTTTATCCCAGCCCTATAGTGGCTGCCAATCCCTGGCACGCTGGTGGCAATGCTCCACACCCCCCTCCTGGAGCTCCAGTCCAGCCCCAGCGTGGTCAGTAAGTCCCAGCTTGGGGAAGGGACCACAAAGCCATAGACTATTTAGCCCAGGACATGCGGCAAGCATGTGTTTTGACCGTACCCACTCTTGGAATTTCTATCAGCTGAACACTCCTGGAACTGGGAGAGGTACCAGTATTTGTCTTTTCTTGATTTTTTTTGTCTGTCTCTTTTCCTCTTTCTTCTATGTCCCTCTTCTTGGAGCTTTGAGTAACTTAAAATCAGATGGACTTAGAGTTTGCTAAGTTGAATGGGCTAAGTTAATGCCTTGTGAAGTGCTTTATGTTGATAGAATGCTGCTCTAAACCTCTGCCAAAGCCCTCTGATTTTCTGAAGTTGCCACCAAAGTTCTTTTTGTTGTTTTGACCTCTTGAGAATATCTTGTCAGTATTTCTCCTGTGCATCTAACTCAGAGTACATAAAATACTCTAAGCCCTTGTCAGAGGCTCGTAGAGAGAGTTTTCTGGGGCCTTACACCAGGACACCACAGAAAAATGCTGGAACTCTGGCTCTTGATGAAGCATGACCAAATTTCTGTGGCTTCATAGGTTACTCTGTCAACTGAGCCAACCTAGTCCATAATGTGAATGCTTTTTGGTGCATTCCAGTCACAACTGCTGACTTACTTTTCAGCAAAAAATAGGCTGAACTTTGACAAGCTTAAGGTTTAGCATTAAACTTTTAGCATTTTACACGGTATTGAGGTGGGCTAAAAGCACAAAGGTAGTTGTGGCAGAATAACTTCTCAGGTCATCATAATTTAATTGTGACTACTTGAGCTCCAATAAGTGATAACTCAAAAGTTTGAAAATATTTCAAAAGTTCCACTTTATTGAAAATTGAGGGAAAATACTTTAACCATTACAGAGAGTAAGATGATAAATGGATCAATCTTTACAAGCAAACAGTAGTAATTAGGTCATACCTCATTTCTTTATTAGAGAAAGCCTTTGGTGTTTAATCATCATTATATAATCATTTAGTCTTCTCCAATCTCTGGCTTTGTAGATCTTGTAAACTTGGGCCCTGAAGCTTCAAATGGTTCTGTGCAGGAGGAACCCCATGATCAGCTATTTGAATCAGCTACAGGATTCTTGCTTTATACCATATTTTCATTTTACAATCTGTGTTCATATGATAACACAGATAAAACTCCCTGGAGGATTCTAAGGGAAAAGTTCAAAACAGAAATGTCTCTATATGAAGACACTGCTACAAAAATGAGAGAGTCTGAAATCACTAGTAAGACACAAGACAAAGCACGGCCTATGGCATAATACCATCTTGGAGAATGTCCAATCGCCCTCTATTGTCTGAAGACAGATGTACAATTCACCAGATGGACCATGTGTTTGCTTTAGCACAGATCAGTACTGAACTGCTCATTTTCTGAAATAAGCCTCTGAAATCCAAAAAGAATGGGAAACATAATGAATGGGTTCTAAGAGAAATAAACAATGTCAAATCCTCTGAGCCTATGGTTTTACTTCATGACAGACACTGTCTTAAGTCCACTTCCTCTTAAAGGAACCCAGAACGTTCTCATTGGCTGGTAAAAAGCCACTTATGAGGTCAGTAATGATAAAATCAGTAAGACTTACCCTAACAGGAATTTTTCTTTCCCAAGACTTCAGAAATTATTTTGCCTTACAGCAATTACTACAGGGAGGAAAATGAGATGTTGCCTCTGTCAGCTTCCTTAGTGAGACAGGGCGAGTTCACACTTCGCCACCTGATAACGAATAGCTCTCCATGAAACACAGGCTCACCTTCTCTTCAGGGGTGTTGGACTCTGCTACTTTCCATAAGGAAAAAGAAAATCAAGTAAAAAGTGTTAAATGTTTCCAAAAACCCAAAGATATTTTAATTGGAATAAAAACAGCTTCATGGTAGGGTGCCTTTTCTTTAGGCATTTTAGTGCATGTAAAACAAGTTTCCTTCCTAACCACAGACAGTAAGACCTAAAGCCTACTCAAGGGTCTAATGACAGCCCAACACTATATTTTAGAAGTGGAAATGCTTTCATGATGTTTTACCTAATCTCTAAGGGTCCCCACTTGAGGAATCAGAAAAATAGCCAAAGGAAACTCAGTGGGACTGCTTTAATAACAACATGAGCGTAACCTCCAAAACCTTTTCTTTCTTTCCCACATTTACCTCTTTTTGTTAAATCTGATGGAAAACATTTGGTTGAGCCTCTAAGCCTCCTTCTGCTCACACAGCTAAAACTGCAAAGCCTCCTGAGCAGCCCTTCCAGTCCTGTAAGCCCCTGGCATCCCATCATCAGCAGAGTGGTGCAACCTCAGGACTCTACCCAGTGAAAACCACCTGCCTGATCCAGCTGCTGAGCAAATGTCATCATTCCTAGGTGACTGCAGCTTCTTTTTCATTTCCTCAGATGCTTGGCTATGGTTATCACAATTGTCCTCAGGTAAGACAGGGAGCAACATGCTGTTGCCAAAAGGAGAGTTTCTACTTCCTCCTTTCTGCAGGCACATTCACTCAGCAGCACAGTCCTGTCATCTCAGTTTCAGCAGTCCTGGTGCACTATGAACTCTTCCCTTCTGCTTTTTTTTTTCCTTTTTGTTTTTTATGGTTTTGCTAAGGCATCTTTGGCTATTCAGTGTAGTGAAGCAAGTGAAAACTGATAGCACGGGTGGAATGGGGAGTGCAAAAGCAAAGCTATCCTTTCTGGCATCTGGAAGCTGATGGAGAAGCACAGTTATCTTGTCAAATAACATCCTTGTATGACACACTCTTTCAACTTCATTCTTCCTCAGGTCGCATTCACAAGGTGTCAGATAACTATTTGGTAGTTAGAAATTAAAATAAAAAGAAGGCCCCACAAGCTCTGTAGACAAGTAACACTAGAAAAGATTGACAATACTAAATAGGAAGTTGTCAGCAGCCACTGAAAAGTATAATACAACATAATGGATCCAAATTCCAAGAATTCTCCTTCCACAGGATGATTTTTCAAAAAGTTCCCAGTTTTCTGTTTCCTACACCACTGGCTGAAAAAACACTAACCTTTTGAACTCATTCTGCTAGCTGAACAATAAAAAGAGAGGGAGGAGGCAATCAGAGCCATCACATCAGAGCACAGACAACATTTATCATATACAACCCTATCAACATGCATGGGAGGATTGGCTCCATGCCTGCATGAGCAGGACACAGAGGATGTGTCTCGTAATAACATTTCTGGCAGGAATTGCCCATGCCAGCAGGATATATTCCTCATGCACAGAATGAAAACAAAAATTAAACCAGAAAAATAGAGGGCTCAATGGAGAGAATTAGGTACATCTATGACCCAACACATCCCATCTAAAGTACATGTTGGAAACTGGTCTTGTCCTAAAATTGGCTATTTTTCTCCATTAGGATAAAGAGAGACTATCCTGGCTAGCTTAGTTGTAGTGGTTTATATCACAAACATATGGTAGGCAAGGCACAACGATTGTCAAAGTTTGTGACATTATCCTATGGCAAACATGGTGTGACCTAATCAAGGTTGGACCTCCGTAAGCATACCCAAACACCTTCACTTTGCATTCCTTAGCTCTAGATTTCCCTTTCTCATTCACATCCCTCGAATGTCTCCTTCACCACAAGTCCTTTTAGCCCATACACACTTCTTTCCCATTTCTCTTCTAGAGATGCGTCCTCCTTTACTATTGGCTTTCACTGTATTAAAGTGTACTTGGGTTATTTCTGTTGGCCTGTGTGCAAGGAGATGTGAGACATACCTGCTGCAAAGCCTTCTAAACTAAAAATCACTAATCTGTGATGACAGGTGACTAGACTCAGTGACTCAGGTAGTGCCTCCTGTATAAAATCTTTTGTTTCAGGCAAAAAGCAGATTTTTTGCATGCTAGTTTTCACCTTTCTGTTATGGAGGGCCAGTATGCACTGCTAAAGCATTCTAGCATTACCAAAACAATAAAAAATGTATTTATGCTTAATGTCCTCTGATTGCCTTGTAACTGTAAAAGTAAAAAAATGGCATTTAAATTAACACAGTGAATGAATTTTGAACAGCCATGACTGAGATGTAAATACAGGTGGCTTTTTCTGACAGCTTCTTACTCTGTTGCTGTCCTAGTCGCAGCACTACTACCCCAATAAGTATTCCATATCATAAGCTAAGTGGCCATCACAACCTACTCAATATAGGCATTCATATGTACTCTTTACATACTATATGCAGTATATAGAAAATTAGTCAAAGAAATAATGGAGGAAATTACATTTGGTTTTGTATTTAGTAGCGTGATTTTCTTAAAAATGGTTCTCTGGAGCCCATCCATTTTATCATGGGTTTAATTTACATCAGGAGATAGTCGGAAATCACGCTGCTCCCGAAGGAGGCCCTCACTGGAATGTTTTGCCTTCACAACAAGGTGACATTCGGTCCATCTTAAAGGGCATCACGGGAGCGGAGAAACGCTCCTCTACTTCGAGAGAGCCTGTTCTAATGACCAAACTTGAGAAACATTTGACATACAGCTCTGTGCCTAGGAGCATGTGAATATTTTAAATGCTGTTTATAAAAAGCAAAGCTGTGCTAAAATGCCTATTTGCCCCCTGCTGCTTAGCAATATTAAAGATTAGAGCCAATTGTTTTGTAAACTGAAGAGGCTATAATGGCTTCTAGAGAAGAACATGTCAGCAAACTAGATAAGGTTCCTATTAAATTTTTGTTGCTGTGGACTGCTGACTTGGGTCATTATACACTTAAATTGAGTTATTGTCATTGTTATATAACGAAACAGAGAGCTTTTTGCCTCCAGTAATGTAGCATATCTTTTAAAGAATGAGCTCTCCTGACTGATTTATAAAATAGTTCTGTTTGCATTACAGTACCAGGCTGCTGGGTGTTTCAAAGTGATTTAGATGAACTGTCCTGAGAGTTCGTGCGTATTTCGAAAGACAAATAACAGAGTCTTGCGTGAACCTGCTTCCAATAATCTTTGAAATTTATTGAGTGACAGTGAAAGACATAGTAAAATTACAACTCTCCTCTCTCCCATAATCTAAGAATGTTTCATTCCAAAAAAAGTGTGCTTAAGGATTTGTGAGGGTTTTTAAATTCCTGATAATTATTTGTTCAGATTTAAAAAAGAGGACTTGTCCTGTTTTCTTCATTCCAGGAATATTTGTCTTTAAAATCTCAGGGTTTTGTTCTTTAAAAACAGTTAAGTTAACACTTCTAAATTTGAACAAAGAATGTGAACAGTGGAAAGATCAAATGAACATAAAAATGAACTACTTCAAGCTATTTTATTTCAAACTCACTATGCTGCTGGGGGACACCATAACCATTCCTTTTCACCATTGTCTTTGCTGGAGCCAGGAATTCACTCTGCACATTTTCCACAGTTTTTTCCCCTTAGATGCATCTGATGGCAGTTCAAGACAGGATGAAAGCATCTACACACATGCTATTTTACTTAAATTCTTTTAATTCCCCATGCGAAGTCTCTGAAGGGTTGCTGTATTTTAAGAGAAATTCCATGGTGAGTAGTAAAAGAACCAAAATCAGCAGATGTAGGAATATCTGACTGGAAGAGTCTCATTCCCAGCAGTCTTAGACAAGAATATATTCAAGGCGTACAGGCTTATGCTAAATACTTTCTCAGTCTTCAATTTGGCTAAAAAATACAAGGTCTTTTTGTTTTGTCTCCACTCCCCTCATCAACTTCCTAGCCATTCTCTGCAGCTTTTCTGCTTTCTGGCTTCAGCTATCTTTTACAAACACAGGTCACTGAGGTTGTACAATAATTGTGAACATGCTCCTCATCCAGTCACATCCACTTTTCCCTCCCTCTGTTAGCAGACACATCCTAGAACTGAATTTTCTTTCTGTAGCATTGCATCATTTCTGCTCCTTGTATCATTCTTTGATCAAGCTTTCTCTTCTCTCTGTTCTAATTGTAAAATCCCAAATCATAGCAGAAAATCTTTATGTGATGCTGGTATTTCAAATTTTAAATTCCATCCCCTTTCTGTGATCACAGTTCTCAAGGTCGTCCAATCTTGCCACTGTCGTATTATGATCTTCTTCTGCATTAAGGATGCCTCCTCAATAAACCAACAACAAAATTCATTTGGGCTCTAAACACTGAGACTTTACACAGACATGAATGGAAAGATTGTAGGAGATATATTCTAATAGTTTCTCCAGAAGTCTAACAATAAACTCCCGCTACCCTATATCACAGATATGACTATCTCCTTTTTTTAGACAGTTCCTCTCCTGACAGGTTGGGGTTTTTTACCATCCTCATTGTCAAGTTTATCTATTAGGAAATTCATATACCATTTTATTGCAATTCCGATTAGTTAAGTATACTGTATTTGCCATGAAAATAATGCACTATACTAAAGAAGGTGAGGGGACATGCTTGCGTATTCCTATTCTGGTAATTTTTTTTTTTTTACATTTTATCCAGTCCCTCATTTGTTTTGATATCCTTAATTATTATTTCCCTCAAAACATGTTTTTAACTTTATAGTTCTCAGCTAAATTATATTGGTTTCTGTGGTTACTTTTCCCTACAAACAGATTCTATACCCAATACAGAACCACTTCAAAACCAAGAAAACCACTGAAAAAACTGATACTGGGTCTGTGATTCTGTGGGTTCGTTTTTCACAATTCTTCAATAACAGTTATCTGTTGCCTTGAAATTATCAATTTCTTTCACTTTGGACATTCCTAGGGTACCCTAGGGTACCCATTGAAGTGAACATTGACACAGGTGCATTTCCAACATATTTCCCCCCCTTTCCTGGGACTGAAATTCTAAACTCATTTTCCAAGTTTGACATTTTACGAGTTTCCTTCACAGACAAGTCTATGAATATCTCATTTTGCTGCTCTCCTTGGCCAAACCCCCTTCTTTGGAAGCACTTCTCTCCCATTCAGACTGAGAACTCTGCGGACTCTCCTTTGTCTGTTCTTTCACTCAGACTGAAAGACAGCAGGGCCATTAAATTCAAAGTAATTTTGTATTATAGTCTTTTGTCAACCATCTTCATGCAAAATCAAGCTTAAAATAGCATCAACATTTGCTAGTGCAGTGACTATTGGGGAAAAAAATTGAAAGACTGCTTTTGTAAATAAGGTAGCGATGGACTTCTTCACAGCATTTTTTTCTAATTTATCCTGGACAGGATATCCTGGATAGAGAGAAGTTAGGATTTAGTTAAATAAATACTTTTCCAGTGGTATTTATCTTTCTGAAATCAATGCTGGATCCACAGGTATAGCCAAATCGAGGTCTGATGGTCCATTGCCAATATTACATCTTTTATCACCTTTCTAAAAGTAATTTTGACTTATTACTTTTTTGATAGTTTTATCCACTGTATTTGATCAGTTTGATGGTTTGATGGTTTGGTTGGGGGAGTGTTGCATTTATCACAAGTACTGAGTGAAGGAATTCTCTTTTTTTCTGATCATTTAGACCCTTTGAGTATCTCCCTGGTCCAGCCATGTTCACCTCTCTTTCATCTGTGATATTCAATTTCATTCTGTACATTAACAGTTCTAATGCCTCCATTTTTTGGCCCACACTCCTTGCATTGATATTTCAGGTATTCCCTTGTGGCCAGCCTCGACCCAGTGCCTACTTACTCAGAGCTCCCTTCTTTTTTGTTTATTTCCCCACTTCCTGATACTCGTGTAATAAACTTGTAATTATTGTAGCAACAATAATCTTGTATAAAGATTATACAGGTGTCTCAGCGTCATCATCTCCTGACGTTTAACAGTTTAAAAAACCTCTGTTTTTTCATTTTTGTAAATCAGAGTACAATTATCCTAGTTGCTCAGCTGAAATCCCTCTGCAAAGAAAATTTTTTTCTATGAATGTGTTCTGAAAATATCTACCTTTCTTTGATCCATGATTTGATCTCAGTTACTTTGTCATTCTTTGAGCATCTTTCAGGGATATTAAACAGACAGAATCACAAATGGGTAAAGTTGTAAGGGACGGCACTGGGTCAGCTGGTTGAACCACCCTACTCAAGCAGAACCATCCTAGAGCACATTTCACAGGATTCTGAGGGAAACACCACAACCTCTCTGGGAAATCCCTGTCACACACACAGTAAAGAAGTTCTTCCTCATATTCAGATGGAACTTCCAGTGCATTATCTTCTGCCCTATGTCTCTTGTCCTGTTGTTTGGCACAACATTTCGTTGAAGGTCACTCAAGTCTTCTTGTTTTGATCCATTCCTGGATATGTCCAGCTGAATCTGGATGTATAATTTGTTCCGTTCTGGAAAACAGGTAGTCAATTTTGCCCTGCTGTGTTGAGGCTGTTCAGTGCGGTATGGAGAGCTTAAGCAGCTTTCTTAAGAGCTTGAAATCTTAGCATTAAGCATGTTTGAAAAGTGTGCTGAAGACCTACATGTGAGGATATTAAATACAGTTTAAAATATTTGTCCCTTTCTTTAATGCCTAGACAGGAGTTGGGGTTTTTTGTTGTTGGGTTTTGCATTGCTTGTGGGGGTTTATTTATGGTGGTTGCTGAACACCACAAAAATTTAAAATCCTGACATAATCACTGGCATTTGTCTATAGCTACAAAAATAAACCTCTCCAATATGCTCAGTTCTCTGTGGCTTTATATTTTTCCAGCAGGCATTCTCTTCAGTAAGTCTCACATTATTTAGCATTGCAGATTCAGAGGCATTCCCATCCTGCTCATGTGACTAACAGATATAGTAAGTGGATACATCTGTAGTTTTAATAGAAGTTTCTGGGGTTCCATGAATGTTTTTGAAGTGCAAATGGCAAAATCTTTTGCAAGAATCAACAAATCATAGCTGGTTTTACATTTACAAAAATATGTAAAAGAACTAAAAGGTTATGCACTAAGACTTAGTAATTAGCTCCAATCCATCCATATCCATTGCCAATGACAGCTCCATCAAGGGACCCACTTAAATCAAACGACCTTTCTTCTGGCAAACACTTCTGCAGAACCACCAGCCTCAGCAGCCAACATAGCCAGGGTTCACCGGTCCAGAGGCAGAGTGAATGTGACACAGGAGTTCTTCACTGAGAATGAGTTTTCACAAGAGTGCTGAGCTGGTCTAACAGCTTCCTACCACTAAAAATATGGTTCAGCTTTCCCCTTTTTCTCCGTCTCAGCTGTGTGTACTTACCACTTCCTTTGTGCTAGCTCCAACAGTTTGATGGCTCAATTCAGCTCACTCAGCAAGCAAAAAAAGGGAGATAATTTTCTGCCTGTTGAATAAGCTGACATGTCTCATCAAGGGGTCAGACTGGCTTCAGAGACAGCAAAAGAAAGTGTACAGTATCACACAGCCAGAGTGCAATGGGAAAAGAAGATACAGGATCTCCTGTGCTGGTAAATTAGCACAACTATCTTCTGAAATACACATTTCTGGTCATCCACATCTCAGCACTGAAAACGGGACTGATAACATGTGTATTGTCAGATTTGTTCCAGGCTCTCTACTCTCCATACACCACCTTGTTAAACTCAGGCAAACACCTCAAGAGTTTGATTATCTGGACATAAACAAAACTCTATTGCCTAATCAGTAACTGAAATATTCATAATGCTCACACCTCTCTTTCTGACAGGATAATCAGATATAACTATTCACTTAAGAATTTCCTTCTAGCTGAAAGCCGCATTCTCTGATGGTATGTGAAGAATTTGACCAACCCTGTGACAAAAGATCCTGTTTCTTAGCTGCACATTTCATTAAAAATACTTGAAATGTCTGCCTAATATTTAGGCAGCGTAGGTAGTGTTAGCTGTGTAAGTAGTGGTTTCACTTGTCACAAAGACAGCACAGGATCACACCTAGCAGCTTAGCAGTGGAGGCATTCATAAATAAACATCCTTTTTGAAATGTGTGCCCCACACAAAAATAAAAACACAAACAAAACAAAACAAGGCTAAAAAGCCTGGGAATCTTAGTTTATTGAGTTAATGAAACAGTAATGAGAAAACACAGCCTTTGGTCCTCATTGCAGCATCTATTACATAAAGCAGAAAAACTGGTCCCTATATGTGAGGCCGTGAGTCGTGTGTTCAGTGCTGGGCACCTCACCCCCAGAAGGACACTGAGGTGTTGGAGCGTGTCCAGAGAAGGGCAGCAAAACTGGTGAAGGGTCTGGAGCAGAAGTCCTGTGAAGAGAGGCTGAAGGAGCTGGGGTTGTTTAGCCTGGAGAAAAGGAGGCCTGGAGGGGACTTTATTGTTCTGTACAACTACCTAAGAGAAGGGTATACCACGCAGGGGTCAGTCTCTTCTGCCAGGCAACCAGGGACAGGACAAAAGGAAATGGCCTCAAGTTATACCAGGGAGGTTTAAGTTGGATAGCAACAAATATTTCCTCATGCAGAGTGTTCTTAAACATTGGAACAGGCCATCCAGGGAAGTGCTGGATCACTATCCCTGGAAGTATTTAAAAAGGTATGGATGCAGCACTCAGGGGCATGATTTAGTTGTGGACTTGGCAGTGCTGGGTTAACAGTTGGACACAATGATCTGAGAGGTCTTTTCTAACCTAAATGATACTATGATTCTATTTTATCTGTTGATCCACAGCTGACTGACTGTTGTATTTCATGCTTCTTTTATTAAGAAGCTGGACGGGAAAGCTGTCCATTAGATTTGTGAGAGGAGGTGCTCCTTGGGCCAAAGAAAACTCTCTGTAGGGAGTGGGGGTCTGCCCCCCAAGCACACTTACCTTTTAGATTCCAGGGTGGAAAAAACAGAGCCCGAGGATCAGGAGCAGACAAACTAGGGTTAAGATCAAAGACCAGACTTTTATACATCATCTAGTGTAACCTAGGAAGCCACTAAAACTGAAAGCAGAGCTGGAGGAAAGGACCTGTCCTTCAAGGAGCAATGGTTAAGAGAAATAGTTGTTTTTAAAGCTTTTCATTTTTGTTTTGCTGTAGCAGACTTCAATTATCCCAGTTTCAAAACTAACGTGTTCAAAGCTGTTCCAGTAAACAAGGTTTTTGATACTCGATGCCCTTTCACACCCACTGAGGGGAAAGGTGCAGGCAGCTCCTCCTTAGCGCTTTGGCTTATTGTGCATTCTGTCTCACTTAGATCAGCAGGCTGTGCCCACTGCCAATCACCCCTGCTATCTCCACGCTAAATCCTGACAGGCCAACCTTCCTTCTCCAGAGCAGCTTCTGCCCTGTCTCACCGTGGCTGCAAGCAGTCAGCTTCCTCCGGCAAAGGACCTGCCCATCAGGAACAGCTTCACCACATTCCCTAGAAGCAGTTCCAGCCTTGCCCTGCATTCTGCAGTTAAAACCCCAGCTTCTCTGCATCAGACAATCTGGTATTTCACTCCAGCCCAGGGGTTAGGCATAGCCTTTATCTCTGCATTAAAAATGCCTTTATTCTTTTTAAATGAAAAATTCTAAAATATTGATTAACATCAAGCAAAACTGCAACAGACATTCTAAGACTAATTTAACATATTATTCAAAAGAGTAAAAACTTTTTCATGAATAAGGTTTCTGCACATTTGAGAGCAAAATATGACATACTGAACTGGAAAGTAATATTAATCTTTGAGTAAGACAAATTTCCTAGTCAGCAAAAATTTGCTGAAGTTGTATACTTTTTACAAAGAAATTAAATCACTGAGCTGCTCTGGAATCCTTTACAGCTAATAATTAAAAACCTAAAATCTTATTTTCATCTTGTAATAAATATAGCTAACAATCATGATAGATGAGACAAAACTAGAAAGGTTTGTTGGATGATTTAAGTTGAAGGAGTTACTACATCAATATATTGTACTCTAAAAAGGGCATGCATCATTAAAAAAGTAGGCTTTATAATTAATATGTTTTCATACAACCTACCTTATTTCCCCTGAGATCACTAACCAAAGTCTTTTAAAAATTGATTAGTTCAAGCACTTATCCTAGTACCACTTTAGAATGTAGTAAGACAGATATAGCTGAATTTAAAATTACAGCAACTTTATTTTTAATTACTTTCCAAAATGCCAGATTTACATATTATCAAATACATTTCCATGGCAGAACTGACCACTAAGCATTTTTGGACAGGGCAAGAAAAATTAATTATATTCTTCCTAAAAAATTCACTTAGCATTCAGAACACCTGCATTGTTGTCAGGGATAATAAATGTGATTAAACTTGTATAAATTTCACTGTATTAACCAGTACAATAACTCAATAGCTTTGCTGAACTGAGCTGGTGCTATACACTGCAACACTGAAGTACCCAAGTATAATGTAGGGGAGTTCTAGAAAAATATGTGAGCTCTGGAGGGAAGAATTGCAACTGCCAAAGACAAATTCACCTTCTTAAGCTGTTAGTAAAAGGGCAGTTTCTGGAACTGAGACATTTTAACAAAAAAAGTTTAATCATGAGTCATGCATTGTTAGGCTTAGCAATACAATTGTCCCACTTGTATTAATATATATTCTCAAGGTTTGGCTGTTTTTATTAAGAAAAAAAATTAATTGTAGCAGGACATGGTTTCTGTTTTGAGGCATTATGGTTGGCTCATCCTGGGGAAATTGTGTAGTATCCCTTGGCCATTCCATGGGAGGCTTATGAAACAGGAATGGTGTTGGTCCAGACAATGAAATCATACTGCACCCTGAACAAAGAACATAACATAAGTAGCAGTATTTCCAGGTAAAAGACATTTTTCTTTTAATGAGGTGAAGGTCCAGGTTTCAGAGAACTGTCTAGAAAGGCAACAAAGCACCCTAAACATCTCTCAGAAACCTGGTACCTGGTGCAATGCCACTGGTGAGACAGGAGGAGCTGGCCCTGGAGCAGAGATCCCCTATGGGTGCTCCAGTACATCCAGCGGGAATTTGCTCAGTGTAAGAAAAGGAGATACTGAAAGTGTTGGCCTGATGCATCTCTGAAGTTAGAGTGTGAAAACTAGAATGTCACAGCTCACCTATATGCAAGGGAAGGACTGTGGGTACCTGCACAGGATAATTTCTCCTGCTTAGTCTTCTCTTTTATGAAAAAATGTGGCCCTCTCTGTGGTGCTTGTTTCTCTATCTGTTGACTGCATGTGAAGCTTACATGATGAGAAAAGGTGACTTGCCTGTATTTAGATAATACTGAAGGAGAGCCACTCTGATACAAGTTTTGCATTTTTCCAAAAGACGATGCAAGGTTCACCGGAGCAACACCCAATCTCTCCAACTTAAAAATATAGTCCTTAATAATTAGAGAAGACTGCTTGAGAACCACCCTGCTCAAATGTAATGTAGATGATGTGCAAACAAGAGCTAAGAATGGGGTTATGTGGTCTTTGTGGTTGGCCCAGTCAACAAGGATGCATAATTTACAGTGGAGTCAAAACTGAGGGAAGAAAATGAAGTGACAGATGTGCTTATTAGAATGTCTTGTCAAATTTGGCACATCTCATTAGTCATTCCTAGATAATGTTCAAAAGTTACAAATATCGTGAAGGGAGAATAGTACCCAGGGAGCTTGAGTCAGCTGATACGAAAAGGATAAATTATTGAAGGAGGATTGCAAGGGGAAGAGCATATCCAATGATGCCAAGCAATTCAGAGGATGAGGCAAAGGCTGAAGTATGAGAAAACATTTATAGGAATCTGAAAGAAAGTTTGAAAGCTTCTTATCCTTTTAAAAAATCCATCTCAGTTGGTATAATACCCCTTTGAAGTGCCACGGCAAAGAATATTTTGTGGTGAGGCAGATTCCTTCTGCTGTCTAGGGGGGTTGAATGTTTTCTTTATTTATGTCATGGCCACGAGGAGGGAAACCAAAAATATTTCCATTCACAGGCAACACATCCTACATTAAGTTGTAACACAGCCATTTCTGAGGCAAAACATTCAAATTGCCTTGTAAGACATAGTGATGCCCTATGGTAATTCACTAATTGAAATTCTAGGGATGATTTAAATAAATTATTCCAGGGATTACTTAAACTATAGGAAACTGATAAAAAAACCGGAGATTAAGTCTTGTATTAGTCTACCCAAGTAGAGGGTCCTTCATTCTATTTTGTATGGAAGACTGACAAATATTGCACCCATCAGTGACACAGCTGATCATCTTTTGTCATAGAGAACTTGAATAAAATGTTCACAGAAGAAAAACACTGCATAATAAGTCCTGTTTCCTGCTGAACATGGACTCAAACCGTTATCACCAAATCTTAGCTATGTCCTGCAGCCAGGACAAGGAAAATCATAGCTTAAGATTTAGACAAATCCAAATACTTTGGTCCCGTGTCAGAACCTGGTGCATTCATCACGTTACTTCCCCAGCTCTGGGGAAAATGAAAGCTGGGGAGATAAACTTCTCATCTGAGCAGCAAAGGGACTGGAAAGTCAAGATACCCATCTCTTCCTCCCATGCAGGAAGGCTCCCTGTGGTCCTTTTTCCCATCTCTTTTCCCTCCAGGGCTGAGAAGAACATAAGACACTTCAACTTGTCCCCTTCTCAAGGAATGAGTAATGTAAGGTACCAGAGGAGTACCTGTGGAGTAACAACCCTTGGGGGCTTAAAGGTAGGCAGGTAGACAGAAATGAGACTAGGGACCAGCACTGCCTCGTCCTAACCATATGGTGAAGAAGTAATGTTATTTATGGAATTACAGCACACATGCATGCACATACCTGCACACACACACACACAGACAAACCATGGCAAGGGGCAGACAGAGTTCAAAAATTAACAACAAGCCCAAAAAATAATATACTCTTTTCAAAAGCAAATATTCATATTTGGGGATCAGTCTCAAATTATGGGGCCTGATTCATGATTTTTGAAACTTTAGTATTAGCAGCACAGCCCTTTATGCTGTAATTACAGCCCTCTTAATTAGATTGGGAGATTGCTCCAAGATTCCTGAGACAAGTTCTGTAACAAATATAGACACCCTCAAGGCAGTCATATACATTTATGGAAACAGCAATTTAAATAACAGCTATAAATGGATCAAGTGGATCTGATGATATCATCATAATGAAAAATTATTCTTGACACCACCATATGAAAAGTTATTTTAAAAGTGAGTCATTCTTTTTTTTTCACTCCATCAAAACACACTGATGTGATTTAAAATCACTCTTGAGGGAAACAAAGCCTGTTCATTCACTCATCCACTACAGCACACTTTCTGAATAGAAGTTTGTAAAGAAGTTGTGTTACACCAGAAATAGTTCTACACACCCTTGTCAGATCAGTAGGAACTTGTTAAATGCAACCCTGATACTGCATTCTTTGCTTCACTTGCTCCATGCATGATACTACCAGTTCACATGATGAGATTTTAAGCACATTTTTGTTTGCTCTTCTTGTTTTCCACTTCTTTGCTAGTGTTTACTTTGCTAGACAAATCTAGCTTGGTTTTAGCAAATACGAAACAAAGATTGCAATGCCTTGCCAAATTCCCTCCTACCAAATTACTGAATTACTGAAGGCAATCCCTGTTTCAGTAGACCTTGGTTGTTTTGCTTGACCTCCAGCAGGTGTCCAATTAAGTTTGAAAAATTTATATGATATTCCCCTTCCATTGATAGTTCTAGAATTAAACTGATGAGATCTCTAGAGAAGGATCATCAGTGTTACACCTTTCATCTTTAATTATGCTGGTTGAAGATGAATGAACGTACCAGAAGGATCCCAGCTGGGAAGTAGCACACTTATTAGATAGTTGATAATTTAATATACACTCTGAATTCTGATTATTTTCTTAAAACATCTGAAGAGCTTTCAACATAACTTATGACAAAATCTTAGTATTTATTCAGCTGGACATTGACTGTACTCTTCTCCTTTTAAAAAAAATACTGGTCAGATGCAGGCAAAGAACTGTGACTGGCATTATAGAACAGTGAATTTTAGACAAGGTGAGTTAAAGGTCCTGGTCAATTCATTCAATCTGATGTTTCTAACAATTGTATATACACCATCTAAGAGAGCACACAGAGAAGAGCAGAAGACTCCTAGAGGACTCCCTGGAGTCCCACCATAGAAGAAGACTCTCAGTCCCTCTGCTCCACAACTGTAGCTCCAGCTCCTCCTCATGTATTTTGCTTCTGAGAATGCTTCATTGAAAATGAAATACTGAATGAGTTCAACTTCAGAGTGAGTCACAGCAAAACAGACTTGCTAGGTAGAGTCCATAATATAGACACCTAACATTAGGTCTCAGCAACTAGAGGTTGAGAGATACTTGTCTGGACTTCCTGTAGACTGTTGAGATAAATAGGTATGGAAATAACTCCTTTCATCTTCAGAAAGAGGTAATAAAAGAGATCAGATAATACTGCAAAAGTACCATCCTCAGGGGCCACTGTGAATGTTGCTGAATTATTTCAGTATTGCACTCTTGAAAAATACTCAAGTCTTGCCCAAAGCCAGATGCAGTTAAGTAAATGTACTACATTTTGTTCAGATATCTCAAGCTAAGTAAGAACGCTGTAGCAGGATGCTCTGCCTAAGCAGGGATACAGCAGCTCAAAACTTGTATTTTTTACAGACTGATGGCTTGAGCAGGGAGAGCTTGCTGTTTGTTGGAGCAAGGAGGGTCTGCTGATTTTAGTGTTGGTGAATGCTGAGATCGGTTTGACCAAGCCATCAGACCCCACCACAAAGATGTGTAAGACATGCTCCCTGAGGCTGGGACCAGCAAGGAAATAAAAGAACTGAAACAAAAGTGAGAGTCAGAAGTGTTGGGCAGAAACCAAAGAGCTGCTAATAATAATCATTTTTCAGCACAAAGAATTTTTTGCTGACTAAATCTGACAAAACATAATCTTAAAAATGTATGTGACTGACAGTCCATCACTTTATACCATAAAAAGCCGGAACCACTTTTGCGCAGTGAGGCCTTTGAGCATACATCCCTAAGGTATGTGAGGGTCCTTCCCTTAAGCAGGGATGCCCCTCAAGGTTACTTCTTGAGGCTGAGAGAGAGATTTGCCCACAATCATTAATAATTGGTTTTTCTAGTTTTAATATAATTGCTTTAATATAATTGCTTCAATGTTGCTCAAAAAATAGCACTATACTAGTAGTTATAGCAATCCATACTGCATAGTAAATAATTCTGATTAAGCTCCTTTTTTTGTCTAATCATTATAATTTGTTTTAATCAACTCAAAAATATAATTCATTTTATTTATATATCTGAGTGGCCATCCTTAATCCTGCAGGACAAAGTTCTATAAAGGCTCAGTTACACCTGTATAATCCCTTAGACATAAACTGTTGACTGAGCTTGGGGCTAAGATTGGATCCAGTCACACCAAGGCTCCTCTCTGAGAGAAGTTACAAAAGCAAGAAGGTCCTTTCTGCACCTTGTGACTCAATGGGAGGACTTCTGCATTAAATTTTGTCTGAAGCTCCCACTCTGCCCATGACAATCACACTGATTTGTTTTACTTGAATAAACTCACTGGCATATCAGTGAGTTTATTCAAGTATGATCCGTGCCTTTTTCACTTGTTCAGGGCTTGCCTTGGGAGGGAAAAGGTACAAATGATAGCCTGACACCTGTGTTCTGTCTTTCTAGACTCCAGTGCAGTCAAACTGAGCTGCTGCAGAAAGCATATCCTCCACACCAGAAACTAAAACTCAGATCTTCTACTTGCACATTAATTCATGGGTAGGCACAGCTCAGAACAGAGAAGGTTTGATACAATTGTATGGGAAGCTTGAGTGGTCCTTCCACTGGGCATATTCCTTTGCTGTATTCTCATTTTCTTATTGACTTGCTGCTTCTTGTCCAAAAATGAGCCAACTCACAATACCAGGCAAATGCCTGCTTACAGATTACACACATTGAACTGAAACACATCCATTGAAAACTAAAAAGAAAGTCATGGATGATAGCACTAAGGTCTCACAACTTTCTTGATAGGTTGCATGATTGTATAAACTTCAAATCCAGCCAAAATATTCTTTTACTTCTCTTGTACAGAGATGACAATCTTTTCCATCAAGTGGCAGGAGTGGCTAGTAGTAAAAAAATTATTGGAAAACAATGACACTTCTTTCTGCCTCTGGAAATCAAAGAATATTATGGCATTTCAAAGAAATATTATGATGTTTGCTTCATTTAAATCCTGAATCCTGAAGAACTTGAAAGTAGATATTGTCCAGAGCCATGTTCAAAGTAATCAGCCATAATATTCCTAGTCACTTTGAGAAGCATGAAATGAGATCCTACTTAGATGCACAGCAAGATTTATAGAAACATAGGTAGACAGCTACAAGTGCCTTACACACTCCTTTCTTTTTATTTTTCTGTACAGAAAGAATCCATTCTGTTATTTCAGATTCAGTCTGTTATCAATTAAAAGTGTTTTACAGCTCAAACACAAGATCAGTCAACCAAGGGGCTTAGTAAATGTGTTATTTATATAGTTATTTGTTAAAATGAGTTCCATTGCATTATAGAATGTTAAGACAAATTGTTGTGCCCTTTAGATTCATTATAGATGACAAAATACTAAATAAATCTTAAATAAGTATTCACCTTTCATCACACAGGAACATAAATGGTTAGATCTTATCAACAGGGGAGTCTTTTTAATCTTCCTTTATTAACCATAGAAAAAAAAATATTGTTGCTTTTCCTGACTTCTTTTTTTAAAAAGTCTGATAATTCTTGGCATGGTGGGGGAGAGTTAAAGCAGATCATCTTTCAAGTAAGGAGCAAATCAGTCTCAGTGAAGGAAAGCCTAACCAGCCTTACTGACTCTGGCCTGCCAGGTACGGTCTTAGAGAGAGACTTCAGTTAAGTGCCAAAGGCAAACCAGCACTTTATAAGGGTACTTTATTGTGCACAAGCAAGGAGTGCATTATCTTATCATCTGGTTTTATAACTTCCTGCTTCATTGTGCTGCAGATTTAAAAAAAAAAAAAAAAGGATATAAAGGTCATCTTCTGTGTCATTAACCTAAAATCTATTAGAATTTTATTAGAAAATAAGTAGCAAGACAGTACAGCTACATTTCCTCCCTTATGCTGTGCTAAATTGCTTGTGAAAGTGATATATTATGACTTTTACTCTACATCTATTGCAAAACATGGAAGAGAAGCCCACATACTGTGTACATTAAATGGTAATGTTAAATTTGCAATGAAGCAATGAACATCTCCCTAAATCTCCAAGCAGGTTCTACAAATTTCCCTTTTGAAGGATAAAGATAAATAAAGAAATTGTTTCCATCTAGGACTAAACAAATGGTACTAGTAAGTTTCCTTGTTGATATACCCAGGTCACAAGCCATTAACCTTTTTTTTAAGATACCCTTTTTTGAAGAATAACCAAAAAAGAAAGTGTTCTTGCGCTTCTCTGCTTGGGGCAGGCAGTTCCTTCATTATTAAAAGTCAGAAATCTTCAGAAAGAAAACAGATTTCTGAGCCAAGAATTTAGAGGCTATGAAATGTTATTAAGGTTTCTGCAAAACAGAAAAGGTCTCAGTTCATTTGAGTTTTAAAATATACATATTGGAAAGCAGAATTCAGGAGGGATTCAATTTATTCCTGAGTAAGTGGTCAGCACAAGGTTAAATAAAGAGGCAAATAATGTGGGGACTTCAGGCTCCCTCTTTAAGGGTCAGTTTTACCCAGAATGGAGCACATGAAGAGACTGCAAAGGGTAGATCCAAAAAGGCAAAACAGTACATCAGCAAGTAGCAGGCCTAAGCCTCTCTTGGGAGCTCTTTGCTCACAGGTAAACTTGGCAGTGTTGATTTTTCTGAATTAGTGAAGAAAACACCTCTAATTCTTGTAATATGAAATCAAACCAAAGTCCTGCTTTTCAGAACATCTGCTGCAAGTCCCAGGCTCCATCTCCACAGCAGCCTGAAGAGATCCAGAGCAGTTCCCACACATACCTAGCAAGGCAATCTCTGCCACCTTGAAATATGGCCATTCTCCCAGCAGGACAGAGGTAGCCTCTGTAAAGAGCCCATTTCTAATTCTCCTGTTCCCATGGCTGTGGATGGTGATGATAGTCCATGAAGCATTCAAGCTGCACAAAAGAGCACCAGGAGAAACTAAAGCTCTTCAGGCTGGAACTGCTGTTGCAGAATATAACTGACCCATCCAACACTGGCAGCTGCTTTCCAGACTCTGGAGATTTGAGCATGTGTAGTGCGACAGGGATTTTAGAAATTGAAGCAGCTGGCAGGTACGAGCTGAACCAGCACATTTTCAATCCAGTCTTAGTTTAGTTTAAACTGGGACTAAAATCCTTCTAGTTTGGGTCCAAGTTCAGGCCCATAATTAACATGACTGGGCCCAACAATCCCTCAGAGCATTTAACATGGCAAAATGCTGCATTTAAAAGTAGGCATGCGACAAAAGCATGTGACAAAGGTAAAGCTTCCAGTCGAAGCTCAGCCAGAGGGACAGCCCCTGCTCCCCCAGCAGCACAGGCACTCTTCACAATTGTAGCACAATGCCACAGGGTCCTCTTACCACTCACATCTGACCTGAGAAGACGGAGAGGTGCTGCAGCGTTGTGTGGGTGCTGCTGTGCTGTAGAAATGAAGCAGAAATGCAAGAAAAAAGAATAAGTTCTCTGCTATCTGAATACATGCCATATGTACAGAAACTCATACACATTTATACAGTGATGCACCCCACAGGACTGCCAAGGTTCAAAAGACATATAAAGGGCTCTGCTGTATAAAAAGGCACTGCTCCCTGTTGTAAAATAAAGAAGACCAAAAGAACAGAGCCAAGCGAGCGCAAGAAGTACCTGAATTGATAAGTACCTATCTGCCAAGCATAATGGCCTTGTATCATGGTGCAGAAATGAGAGCTTTTCCTGTTCCTGCCCACACCAGGGCTGGGGAGAGGCAGAGGAAGGCTAGGGGCAGGAGAAGCTCTACATGATGTGGCCTTGTATGCCCTAGAAGGTTTAGACATCTCCTGTGCTCCATAGCACCCTAGCAGAGATGTTACTTTATGGTCAGCTCAGTATTTTGAAGTGGTAACTACTTGCTGCTTCAGTCCCAAACTGACTATAATGATTTCAAAGTTACAGTTTTGTGTTTGTCTCTGTCTCAGGTAAAAAAAAGCCAAGATTTGTACCATTTATATGCTTAGAGTTAGTGCTAGGTTTAGCTGGTTGTGAAGAAATGAGGGGATAAATACACCCATATATGGAAAATTACATCCATTTTTCATCACAGTTAACAAATTACACCCGATTCTCTTTGTCCAGAGACAGAAAAAATACCTGGGTCTTCAAAGGTACTGGTGTTGCTGCCACTGTCCGAAAGGCTGTTGGTGAGCACTGTTCATCAAAGGACATTCCATGTCTGCATGCACACCCTTCACATTCTGCTGCCAAAGCAATGTCAGGCTGGGTCACATGCCTTCAAGGCAGCTTTAGCTTGGGCATAGTTCTTCAAAAGACACTAAAAATGATTTACATTTTTCCTTACTAAATCAGCATTTTTAGTATCATTTGTGTCAGTGCCAACTTCCTCTCATTCTTCACCTCTATTCTGGCCCACCATTCCCCTCCCTTGTGTGCTCCTGAATACCACTTGCATGCCAAGAAACCCATATTGGTGAATGCAAAGTTTGCTTGGTTTATTAGAGAAAACTGTATTGCACAGCCTCCTATGTAGCCTACACTAAAAATCTAACACTGGCTTAAATCTTTCATGAATAGGAGTAATTTTTCTGAATAGGATACTTCCTTTACAATGGCACATATGCCGGACTTGGACTTTTTTTCTCTCATTACATTTTTTGACTCAAGCAGTTAATGCCAAGATGACAGAAAGTGGCACACTGTGACCTCTGTCCTGTCAGGAGGAGACTGGGACTTGATGCAGAATTTTGGACTTGGAACAAAGTGGTGTGGAATCAGTGTGGTGATTATTTCACACTGATTATTGTTCTTTACTGCTGATATTATTTTCCCTGACTGGTTAACTTTTCCCATCCATGTGCCTGTTCCATCAAGGTAAATTATTAAACAATTCATTTAGTTTGCTTGAGGGCTGTTGGTTTTGTTTGGGGTTGTTTTCCCTTTCCCAGAAACACATTCAGTTTACCTTGCAGCAGTGTGCAGCAGAACTCACAGTGCAATTTCAGGAGGAGTTAACAGGCAAGAATTGCACATTATTTATATCTCACAGAACTCGATAATAAGTTATTATTCCTCACTCTCAAAGGGACAAACTGAGCCGTGAGAAATGATTGCTGAGATATTCCAGTGCTTCTGCAGGCACAATGGTGTGAATGTTTCCAGTGTGGCTCAGCATACTGTCTTCACTTACATTTACTGCCAGTGCCAAGCACACAACATGAGGGTACTAAAGTCCTTTCAGATGTTGATGACTCACACTCTTTAAATATGTCACATGCCCCGACAAATCCACCTTCCCATAGAAGGCACCAAATGCCATTAGATGAAGCAGATGTTTCTAGGCAACCTGACCATGACCGTGAAGCGACCCTCATCTATTTTGGATTTATCAAATCATCAAAGGCTCCTGCTCCTGCCAATAAGACTTGGGACAGGTGATTCAAAGAGGTCATTATATAATGACCAGCTGCCTGAACCAACTGAGACAGAAAATGCTGCCTGCAGGGGATTGGGGCTCTTCCTGAGGGAAGAGGAGCCCCCAGGAGCTGAGGGGACACGGAACAGCCAGTGTCCTCTTCCACCAGGGTGCTGACCTACCACATCTGAGAAGAGGGAGCCTGGTGACTGTGGCAGCCATCAACCAGCTGGGGACCATCGGACAAGGTGAATGAGTCACACCTGGGGTCTCTGCAGGAAGACATTTTGGGAACAGGGGGAGGCAGGGATGGGGACCTGACTGGAGCATAGGTCTGGGGTCCCTCCAGAAAATCCCATGAGGAAGTCAAGACAGAAAGACTCTGAGCAACCCTCAATATTTCTCAGTCGGGGTGGGGACCTATACTGAAATGGAACTCCTTATCCATAGGCAGGGCATGCATGGGTGATAATAGAGGCATTTGGGTGCTCTTATGGCCCTGACAGCATCCTTCCCCTTTTAAAGGGCAGTAAATACCAAGGTTAGCCAGCCAGCTTCCACAACGCTCTCTTATTGTACACACACACACCAGAACACAGGTAAGCACAAACATCTGGAGGATAACAACTCCAGTCAGCCACCTAACACATCATACTAAATCAGATGCCAGATATCAACCACAGTGTCAAAAACAGACATTAAAGCAAAGAAGGGTCACTCAGCCTTTGCAGTTTTATTCCAAAAAAATCCTGGATCCCCAAGATCTAGCAATACAACATTTTATCATAGAAAACCCATAGCCCACTTACTATGCAAAGATGCCCTAGCTGCAGCCACAGAATTCCTAATAATGTCAAAATGACGGTGTGGAATACAGAGGAGATAGTACTCCCAAACATTTACTCAGTAACCTATCAGGAGTGTTACATATGAATTATGTTGTGAAGCAAGAGGTCAGCAGTGAAAAAAACTAGCTGATAAAGAAGTATTGTAGCAGTTTATTGGAAATGTGGGCTGTGTCAAACCCCTTATTGTAATTACGAATGGAATAGCTTCTATAGCTATGAGGGAGAAATGAAAGCAGATGACTGCACAGAAAAGACTCTTCATATATGGAGTGCTCAGGCACTAAGAACTGCTCAGCCAACAGTCCTTTTCTGCTTGAGTGCTGTTTCCAAGTGCTTCATATTTTCCTCTCAGAGACTTGCACAACCAAAGCCTGGAGCTAAGATGATGCTTCCGTATCAGGCAAGTAGCTAAAGGCAGTTTTCAATCCCTGTATTAGGCACATTCTTTTTCAAAATGTATTCATCTTCTAGTTTACCAAATATTCACCACAAACAACTCCAAGCTATCAGCTGGGAGGAAAATGCTTTGATACCTAACATACCCTGTTGCCTTTGAGAACCTTAGAGTGCTATGGTACCTTACCAATTCTGGTGTAAACAGGGACAGCTCCCAAAAAAAAAAAGGCAAAATTGGCAATTAATTTGGGCAACACGATCTGAAAAGTGCAAATTTCCTATAAAATCAGGACTGATGCTGTCACTGTGGAGGAAGGATGAGACTGCCTGGAACAGGCAGCTCTACAGGCTCAGCTGCTCCCCAGTCTCTGGTCTGCATCTTCCCCTGCTTCCTCACCCTCCCTTCCCCATCTCTCTCTCTTCAGAAGCCACCTGTCCTGCCAGGGGCAAATCCTGCTGTGGATGCAGAGGCTGCCCAGAAGACCAGAGCAGGTTCTTGGAGTGACAGGCAAGAACGACTACACTGAGTTTGGTGGAGATCTGCTGATGCGAAAGCAGCCTTCAGAGATGCCACGCAGCACGCCGCTGTAACCTCAGTAATAACTGACTTGGCAGATTTCTTTTCCAGACAATCTAGCTCAAAAATGGCAAACAGACTCTCTCTCTGTGTTGTTTACCTGCTAGGAAGCACGGAATAAATGAAGCATGCGTGTGCATGTGCACAACTTTTGTATATTGGGAAAGTTACCTGTCCGTCACTTTCTCATTTATTAAACTCTCACTTTGACAGGTTCTTGCACACATGCTTGGACAATTTTTAGAAGTATCATCAATCTAACTGCAGCTGAGTTGCTCTCTTGCCCCCCTGTTCAGACTTTGACTGAACAGTTTCTTTTAATAAATGAGTGATATGGCTGGGTGTTATCAACCTACTGTAACATTTAATAGATATTCATAACATATATTAATCATGAGCAAGTTTACAAAGGATTCAATCCTGCAAGGTGTGGAGAACACTCGATTCCCCTTGAAGTCGGTGAAAGCAGAAAGGGCGAGATTTCTGTCCTTCCAGGCTCTGTATTACAAATGCCAAGTCTTCCTTTTGGACATTAAAAAAGTGAGTACAGCTTTCTGAAGCAATGCATGTGCCATATAATCAGTTTGTTTTACCAGCACCCTGTTCTTTGTGGACAGAAAGATCTATTTTTGGCTTAAAAGTTGTACTACAAACAAAAGCCTTCCATCAAATTTACCCCAGGTACAGAAGTCTGCTCTTTAGCAGAACTTGCTGCATTTTCTCTGGCTGCTTTGAAGCACAGCAATACTGCTTGGCCTATAAACACCCACATAGAAAATGGCACTCTTCACATTCCTTTCCATATGCAGAACTCAGAAAAATTTCATGAATTAAAAACCAATCAAGTATATTAGAACAATAATACAGCTTCCTAAAATTCAGCAACCTATTAAAGTGAAATAGAGAATTACAATTAAGATTAATGAGAGACAACTAGAATGAATTTCAATCAGTTTTATTTCAAATGCATGTGGGATCCTGTTCATCATTTATATGAAATTATCATATCTAACCTCATTACTGTTATTTCTTCCCTATACTGGAATTTTAAAAATAAAGTTCTATTTCCTAACATAAAATAGTAAGGAAAGCAAATAAGAATGTTTAATCCTAATAAAATACTGTTTGCTGAGATTTTTTTTCACAACAGGAAGATGGCACAGCTGCAATACACATAACTCTGTTCACTAAATATCCACCAATTTTTCTCGTTTGTTTACAGACATATTCATACCCTGACAGCTGTTCAGCCACTCCTTGGCATCATATTGTAAGGTTAGATATTTCACAAAAGATCACAAAAGATGCCACCCAGATTCTGTATACCACAGGAAATTATGTTCTTTTCCCCCAAACAGTATCCCAGTTCTGTAGTTCTGTTCCACCTTGAAAAAAGTGATTTTCAGTACCATCTGCAGACTTGCAGCTCAGGTGTGGTTTTCTGCTTCTTCACTTTCAAACTTACAGGTTTGAAAAGAGGTTACAGGTAAGGTCTTATATCTCCACAGATTATATTGAACAACAAGCCTTTTATGTGAGAGGAACTCTTGACTAGTGAACATCATCATAAGCAGTACTGAGACACAAAGTATCTGAATGTCAGAAAATCAAAGTGATTTTCCAGTTACTTCATTCTTCTGAACATTTCTGAAAGAATTTAAACATGGTAAGAAGTATATACTTTCTCTTACATCACCAGAGTTAGTGAGAAATCACTGGATAGCAGTTGTTGTGTCTTAGGAATGGCACTCCCCAATTTAGTGCCTTCTCCATCCCCAAACAAGACTTTCTGAAACCAGATACCATTTGCTTGGTCCCTACCCCATGCCCTCTCACTTCCCACTCAGGGGATGGAGTTGAGAACTGGAGGCACAAAGAGGTGAAATTTACTGGTTGAGATAAGAACAACTTACAGGAAACAGCAATGCGATAATGACCAGTAACAGCAACACATTAATAACAAAAGGTATATGACAAAGAAACAATTTACACAGAAAAATCACTAAAAATACCAACCTTCCCCCTCAAAATGCCAGTCCCTTACTTCTGCCCCCTGCAAGTGTAAGATAGTATCAAATAAGATTATGCCCCTTCCTGGCTACTACTAAAATATTAACCCTGTCCTGCGCAAAACTAGTTCACCAACACAGCTGTTACTTTTCCAGACAGCAGAAGGTTGAACCTAAAACTAGGTATAAGCCCAGGAATGTAATACTTGGGCAGCTGAAGGAGGCAACTCTACGGCTCCTGACCAGTGTGACTAATAATATTCAAAAATATTTTACTTTTGCTTCTGCATTCATACTTTGGGCTCATTTGTTTGCAATGTTCTATGTTATAATTGCTTTGCCTCCACAGCCCATGATGAAATGTCAAATTAGATGATACTGTAAACTTGCAGAATATTTAACAGCCATGAAAAAGATTTTCTCCACCTCCTTCTGGCTTCTATATGTTAATGTCTCCTTGTCTCCTTCAACATAAGACAAACTATTTTAGGGGTTCTTTACCTCTGGACATGCTTTCAAATTTCATTATGCAAATCCAGTACATGACACATAAGCAAAAAAATATATTCAAGTTATTAAATGAGAAACCTGAATTCTTTTCAAGAAGGAGTTAGACACCCAGAAATAGAAATTAGAACTGTTAGCTGAGAATCAATTTTCCAGCTGTCAGTTTAACAAACAACAATAAAAGTTTTTTAATCAATTCAGTTGGCTACCAGATGCTTCCTTCAACAAGAGGCATTCTTCCCATGACAAGTTCTTGGGAGATGGCATGACAAAACCCATATACATGGGCAGAATGCCTGTAACAAGAGACATCCTGCTAGCAGCAGCCCCTGGCAGATCCCAGCTCTGATGCCCTGCAAAGGGGTCAAGCAGGAAGTAGAAGGTATCCAGTGAAGTGAGAAGAGGAAACGGGGGAACTATAGTCACAGCAAGCAGAAAAAACCAGATGGTGCCAGTAGGCTGTAAGATTGTTGATTTTGGTTTGTAATTACAACTGGCAATCATTTTGAACCACTTCTGCTTTTTCTAATTATTCTACTTTGACTGCAATTACCAGCCAAAATCAACAACCCTCGTAATAGAGCTCAGAGTCTTCTGATGAAACAGTTAAACTCCCAAGTGTTTGCAACCAGATCTTAAAACCTGAAATTTAACAGGAAAACATATTAACAAGAAAACTTTTTGGATCATAAGTTGTATGCCAATGTATTCATAGCCTAGAACCATGAGAGTAAGAAGGTTACAATGAGGACAGCTGAAACTTTCTTTTGGAAGCTGAATTACAGTCAGCAAAGGCACTTACCAAAGTGCAAACAATTTCATGCACAGTTTTGCTGTAGAGCCTAGTTTAAGGCAAATGAATGCTTCAAGATTAACCTATGCCTGAGGTTTTCCAAAGCAGTGAAAAATTTTTAAAAGATCATGTTGACTTCTAACTCATTGGAAACCGTGCCATGTATACTATAAAACTCATCAAATTTCTTAAGCATTTGCAAGTAGGGGAAGGGTATTTTGAAATCTACCTACTAGGCTCAGCCAGCACCACAGGCTCACGCAGGATGCAGAAAGTCCATTTTGAGCTTGTGAGATTTGATCATGAGCAAAGTGGAAATCAAGTCAAATTAATCTCTTTTTTCTGCTAAACAACATCTTTCACTTCACAGTTGCTCTTGAGAAGGAATCTCATCTTGAAAGGAAAATAAAAACAGACTCAGCAAAAAAGTTACAGAAAACATACTGAAATAACCTCAAGAGTACATCTAATCTTTCTCCTTACTGAACTGTACCCAAGCCATGTCCGGCAGACAGGTCCCTCAGGTGGAGATTCCACAGTCTTTCACACATTGCGCTGAAGTTTTTCTATCTTTGTTCTCATTATTTTATTCCTATCCTCATTACACCAGTTAAAGCCTGTTATTTCTCATTCTATCAAAAAAATGTCAAAGGAACAGTTTCCCACTCTCCTTCAAGTTGTGCAAAGACTGTTATGTTTCTTACTAATGTTTTTCTTTCTTTACTTAACCATCCCAATTTCTTAAGCCTTTCTTCATGAATCATATTTTCTGCTCCTACAATTGCTGTTTCCAGCAATCTCTCCAGTTGAGCCAGGTATTTTGTCAAAAGTTAGTACTCAAAACTGGGCATAATATTCCAAATGAACCCTTACCAAAACTTAATAGACCAGGAGATGATTTCACATACCCTACAGGTAATACTCCTGTGTAACCATCCTATTAACTCACAACAAAATTATTTTTTCTTATCCTGTTCAGTAGGTGACTCACTGTGACAGGAGATTCAGCCCAACCTCTTATTCTTCAGTGAGGAGGATACTCAATTATCCAGCCTCTTATTCTCTCTCTCTGTGGATGTAAGGAGATTATTCCTGTCCAAGCATAATATCTTGAAATTCTTCTTGTTGAACTGCTGCCTTAGATGGCATCTTTAACGTATCAAACTCTTTCTCAAAACTAATCCTGTCCTACAGTATGCTTCTTAAATGTTGATATCATATGAAAGTTCACAAAAAATACTGAAAAGTGACAGTGAGCTTTTGATAACCTTTTAAATGTAGTTTTCCAAACAGTATCCAAGTAGTCTTATTATAATGAAATCTATAGAGCACTTTCTTAGCTAGTTTATAAAATGTCATGAGAGAGAAAATCAGAATTTGTTAGGAGAAAGCAGCATGTCATAGCCTGTTTCTTTCCTATCTATAAGGGTAGTTATTATTTAATTCCAGAAAAAAATTAGACAACTGACATAACCTGGTTTTAGCAAATCCATAATGTCTGTTAATTCATCTCATCATCCTCCGGATCTTTAAAGATACTTCGAATATTTGTTCCAGTATTACTCCAGAAAATAAAGCCTAGCAGAAAACCTATGATTTTTAGTTCCTCATGTCACCCTTTTTCAAAAGCAGACATTGTGATTTCTCTTTTCCAGTCTTCTGGAAGCCTATACATTTTCCAAGAATTATCAAAGATAGTCACTAGTTTATCTATGTTTGTTTCTGCAAGGCTCCACATCACAGTGACTTTCCTGAGACATGAAATTTGTTTTCTTCCTGAAAACACCCAAGAGCTAAGTATTCTCTAAATGGCCTATCTCCTATCTTATCATTTTCTTCTGGGGTTAACTTTGTTAAATTTATGAGCACAGCTGGCCACTTTAATGAAGACACGAAAAAAACCCCAAAACACTAAACTTGTCAACCATCTCAACCTTGAATTTTGTCATCTTGTTTTATTATTCTTTTAATAGTGAATCCAGTTTACTCCTTGGTGTTCTTCTTGCTTCTAACATATTTGTGGAAAGTTTTCTTGCTAGCCTTTGTGTCCCCTGCACGGTGATTGTAGAGAATGTGGTAACTGAAGCACTAATTCAAAGAGCTGGTGTAAGAAGTACAAGGCACATCGTGGTACTTTCAACCAGTTCTGGCCAGCTGGAGTGAGTAGCTGCACAGCAGTCTGACTTGCAGCAGCCACTGGCATTTGGGGGGTGTAGTGGAGCTTGTGGTTGTAAGTGTTCACAAGTGGAATGAGAGCTGGGATCATGTCACACGCGAAGAAGAACCACCACCAAAGACATCAGAAGAGCAGAGAGCACTCCAATGTACATCACACCATCATCTCCCTTCTGCTCCTCATGTGCACATAGGAGGTCAAATGGAAGACTGAAAAGTAGGATGATGATGTATTCAGTGGGCTTACTGCACCCAGCACCTTGTGAGACATCCTACCCTGTCGTACCTACCTGCAGCTGCCCTTGCCGCATCTGCTGAGGGCTGCAGGCACTGTCAGCCTGCTTCTGCCCAAAGCCCCAGGCACACCCAAAGGTGGACCGCATGGCTCCATTTCTCTCTGTTTTCTTCTCAGTTCCTCAGCCTGTAAATAATGAAATCTCTCTCTCCACCATGCCTCCTCCTTTCTCTGAGCAGTGCAATTGGAGCTGCGTCAGGGCAGCTAGTCCTTTCTTTGCTCTGATTGAATAATAATGAAAGGATAGGAAACAAAGACTAGCAACTTTTGAGATTAATCCCCCTTCTGTTCTCAGCTGTCAGACTTACTTATTTTTCCTTTTTTCAGCTAAATCGGGTCATTATACTACAAATCTTTACTCTGAATGAAAGATTAAATTCAGGTATTTTATTTTCATCAGGGCATAACACTCAGCACAGCATAACTGGCTAGAGTTTCATCTGGATATTTGTATGGGGCCTCCTATCAAATTCCACTAAAACTTTACTGACTCTTTCCATTTTTTTGAATTCCTTAGGATCTTACCGTAGTAGACTCCTGGCAAATGGAATCTTTCACTCAATTATACCTATCTCTACATCTGAGATGTCATGTTTTCATGAAGCCTCTTCAAACAATCAAGAGAATTAAAAGGTCTTCAGGGTTACCTTGTAATAAAAACAGTAATAGAAAAGAAAAAATCCATAACCTAAGTGTTTGTCCTTGACATAGTATTTTTTTCTATAATGAGAAGGAAAAAAAAAAGACAGAGAAAAAAAAAGGAGCAGTAAATAAGAAAAGGCTTTCCGACTACATTTAACTGCTTTGAAGCCAACAATAAACTTACCACAGTTAAACCAGAAGACCAACAAGGCATAAGGTCATCAAAACCAAGGCTCACTGAGCCAGTGTATTTGGATAGATGCCATTTCCACTTTGTTAGTACAAAGAGTGCTGTATTGAACACAGAGAACAGAGCTCATGCTGACATAAAATTAAAACCAAAAAACATCCACTCTATTATGGTGATCTCATGAGAAGCAGACAGGTTTGTTATATATTAGTAAACTCTCTGGTGTGACTATTGGATCTACCTTGATGTTTCTTACTTTACTGATTACTTTATTGATAGCATCTTTTTTTAAAAGACATTATCACAGAGGGAACATATTTTCTCAACTGAGAAAAACTGGCTTTATGCCACTTCTGCTCTGCCCAAAATCGACCCAACAGTAGCTTTGGGATTTAAATTAAACAGAGAGAGACAAAGCATGACAAAAGCACAGGGCATAACAACCCAACATGGGCCTGTGCTAACCCACAAATCTTTTCTGATGCAACAAATCAGAATATTTCTAGACTTAGTGTTTCTGTTCATGTTTTGCTTTGTTTTCTCTTAAAAGAATATTATCAAATTAGAAGTAAAATCTTACTATAAAATTCTCCTTCAGAGCTAATAAAAGGCAATGGGACTGACTGATATTTGGAGCCCTTGAAAAGTTATGCCTTGTATTAATGCCTAAAAATATTTATGAAGTATTTCACATTATTTCTCACAGAGGTATCAGATTTTCATAATATAAAGGTCATTGGAGGAGTTCATACGAGAACAGGTCCTGCACAGGTTATTTTGTTGAATCCTTTGCTCTTATGAATGGATAGCATTTCAGACACATTTTTAGTATATGCAGAGCAAAGGTAAGTTTAGTCCTTGTGCTCTATGATACACGCAGTCCATTGACTTTGGGCAGGAGAATCCTAATGAGAATTGCCAGAAATACTGCTTGGATCAGCAGTGGCACTAAGTCTGAAAGGTACAAGGCAAGCAGTGTCCTCTGAATGTGGAAACCTGTAACTCACCTCTTCTTCAGGTTACTCATTGTTTTGTCTGATTAATAGCCTTCTGCATTTTTTTCCAGTTTTCTCCTTTGGTTGAGCTCAGTTTCTCTTGCACATACCACTGCTGGGAAACAAAATATTCCATCATGAGAAACATACAAGTAGGAAACAGAACACATATAATGTCCCAGTGACAGCAACAGCAAGGCGTTGCTCAAAGGATGATGCCGGGCAGGGGCTGGAGATTCAACCATGGCACCTCAAAGTCACTGCTCCGGTAGGACTGGGGAAAGCTTTCCACACAGACCACCAGCATCCATGATCCTAAAAAGCCAAACCAGCATTTACATCCAAAGTAATGAGGGCCTTTATCACCAGAGCATGAGTGAACTACAGAGAGGAATAAGTGAGGAAACCAGGATGCGGTCCTGAGCAACCTCGTTTAGTGGAAGGCATCCCTGCCCATGGCAGGGGGACTGGAACAAGGTTATCTTTAAGGTCGCTTTCAAACCAAATTATTCTCTGATTCTATATTACTCTGAGCTGGCTAAAAGCCATCCAAGATGTCCTGAACCTGAATAAGCACTCTTTGGTTAGAGCAAGAGCAGGTTGCCCTGTTTTCATCCCATAGGCATGTCTAGCGACAGTCCTGAAAAATTTCAGTGCAATTGCAGTTTCGAACGTACCCTAGAGAGCACCAGATTGCAGTGATATTAACAAACAACCTACCAGGCTCTGAAATCCTTTAAAAACTTGTGGGATTTGTGGACACAACAAACTTGCTTGCTTTTGAACATCTCAGGCAGGCAGGCAAACACGAAGCCACTATCAAAATTGCCGAATCAAATTTAAACACCACTGAAAACTTCATAAAAGTCAGTGAGGAAATTCTTCTTCTGTTTATTATTAATGGTTGCAAGATAACCTTTATTTATAGTGCCTTGGGGACTTATTCAATAGGATGTAGTGACACTGATGAGAAGGGTTATTTATTGTTTATACAGTTGCTTAAAGATGAAGGCACTGCATAAATACTCTGGGAAATATAATTCCATGAAAAAGCTCTTCATAATGCATCAAAATACTTCCTGCATCAAAGTTATTCTGGACTCACTCTTTGCATCACAAGCTACATTTGCAATGCTCAGAAGGCCTGACTGTATCCTGTATCCTGTATCCTGACTGTATCCTGTATCTATATCTATGTTTAGGAGTTGCTATGAAAATCATAGTTTCTATCTGGTATTCATGTAGTGCCAATAATCTGCAAGGCATATTGGCATCTTTTGAAAAACCAAGGAAGCAGTGGGCTTGTTTGACAGAGTTTAAAAAAGAAAGTTTCAAAAATTTAACAGACCATAGAACTTGCATTCAGAAGTGATAAAATGGTATGATAAGGACTACATGAGCAAAAAAAACCTCCCCATTTTGTGTAAGCACATTAAAATATACCGTGTTATTTCTAGGTTGTGCATAAGCTCAGAAATATCTTAAGTAATGACAGACACACTTGTGTCCACAATTTTCAAAACAAATGTAAAAAGAAACCTTATGCACCCAAGGGGCAGGTCAGACATCACAGAACACAGAGCAAAACCTCTGGTTATCGCCTTCAACTCTTGCTCTTTCACTATTGTCCCTGGTACCCCAAGCAAATATGTTGATCACAGGATAGTCTTCTCCACTTCTGTTCTCACTTTACACCAAGACCACCAGCAATAGCGATTTAGTGATCAGTTAAGACATAGGAGCTACTCATATGACCTATAACAGAGCAATTCACACCAGAAACCACTCACACTGCAAGGACCTGCTGTTTCCCCCATGAGCCCTTTTGTCTTGTGTTTTGTGAATTAGGTTTCTATGAAAATTTGACTTATTCAATTCTTTTACATCTACTGAACATGATTTTTTATATATTTGAAGCCTGTTATACCAAACACGACTGAAATCATTCTCCATCATGCTTCTTTCTTCTCTAAGCTCCAGGTTCCAAGGTCCAGATTTTCTCAGAGGTAATGTGCAGTCTAAGCTAGTTTTCAATGACTCAATAACCTCTAATCAATAGAGCATCTCTAGGGGTTGCTTTTAAACACCTATCACTGGGTGGAATAAATCTGTCTCTGGAGGCACCCATTCCTCTGTGTCCACTGCAGAGTTGTCCGCTGAGACCAGGCACCTGACTTCTGGTGTCCAGCACCAGGAAAACTGAGCACCACCATCTCTGGGGTCAACCGAACCAAGCTACAGCAGTACTTAGCCCATAACCTATCAATGTTTCAGAAACTAGAAGTTTAGGAAGCTGAAATGCTGTCTTTCTGAAACCAGTAAATTAATCATAGAACCATAGAATGTTTAGGAGTTGCTATGGACCTTAAAGATCATCTAGTCCCAACCCCACTGCCATGTGCAGGTACATCTCCCACTCAACCAGGCTGTTCAAGGTTGTTTATCCAACATGGGTTTGAACACCACCAGGGTTGGGGCACATACAACCTCCCTGGGTTCAGGGAGGTTTAGACCTGTTCCAGTGTCTAACCACACCTCACAGTGAAAAATCTGCATCTTTTTTAATGGAGGATTGGGAGAAAAAATGTCTTTATCTTGTGGGAGTCATGGGAACAGAACAAAGAGCCTTTTTGGCTTTTCCTGCAGAAAGCAATCCTCAGTGATATAACTCCTCAGAAATTTTATGTATGCTGAAAAAGATTTTCTGTTAAACTTTTCTGGGCAAATCCATCTGGGGTGTATTAAGACAAATCTAGTTATACTGATCTATTACTTCTGTCTGAGCACTTAGTTTTCTTCAATTTAAAAACAACATAAGGGAGTAGGAAAATCTTTAAGCAATGAGACATGACATACTATACCATGCTGTACTGTTGATTAATGTGTATCCCAGGTGGATGGGGAGTAAGATAAGTGCCTACACCATATGTGGTGAGTGCATTAATCAATATTAACGTGTATTAACAGGTACAGAGAGAGGGTACTGAAGAAGAGCTGGTTTTGGAGCGCAATCCTGCTATGATGGCAATGGGGGATTGAATCTTGTTGACACGAGAAGTCAGCCCGACCTCAGAGGCTGTGACCTTAGAAAAGCATGTGCATTTGATGGACTCCACACCACAGGATGTTGCAGAAGCTAAAAGCTTACATGGATCCAAGGAGAGGCAGGGAAAATTCACTGATCAGAAATATTTTCAGGCTGTAAATTCAAAGAAATATCTCAGGAAGTCTCTGAGCTGCAAATGACTGGAAGCAGGAATAGTGCCTAAGGAAGTATCCATCCTCTTTCGTAGATACCTCCTTTTGATGGCCATCAGAGACAGGGCAGAGAGCTAGAGAGCCATGTGGTACAACCTCGTTCAGTGCCCTTATAGTCTGGTGGTTTATGTCCTAAATTTACAGCATACAACGAATCCCCATTAAGTCTGTGCAAGTTGTTCAGCATTCAGAGTGCAGCAGTACATGCAGCTGCATGCACCCCTCCGTTGATCCACTGAACAGCATCGAGACTTAGGTAACTGCCTCGCTGCAAACTCTGTCAGGAATTCAGCATGATCTTCTACCACAGAGACCTGATACCGCCAAACATGGGCTGCCAGTGATGCAGCATCTTCCTTGGGACAGCTCTGGTGAGGCATGGAGGTAGAAAACCAGCAAAGATACATAAGTCAGTGCAGTACAGGGCACTTCAGGAAGCCCCCAGCACCACTGCTCCAGACACAAGAGAGGACTGGGATTTTCAGGAATGAGGCAGCAGCTCTTGCTCTCCGCTGGGTTAAGAAACATCCCTATTTTCCACCCTGCCAGACAGAGACCTTATAACACAACTGCCGTGTTAGGGAAGCCAAAGAAACAACAATAACATATTGCTTATTGGAGCATATTAACATGCCCCACAGCAGTCTCATTACGACTGTTAAACTTTCACCCAAGATACTGAAATAAATGTCTTTTTTATTTATGGCCTCCTCTCTAGACTCTCTGTAACTTCCAGCCCTTCCTACCAGCACAGGAACCAGAATGGTTCAACAGCCCAACAGCCAAACAATGCTGTCAACTGCCTACTTTCAAATTAAATTCATCTTCTCTAATGCTTCTAATTTAATGTATTCATGCACATGACAAAAGCAAAGACTTTGGGTTGGCTGGTGTCTGATTCATGTAGTCCTGTGTTTCAAAATCCTTTTTGAGAGGTTGAGGTGGCTTTTAAAATATAACTTCAAGTGATAAAATAACCAACATGTTTGAATGCTGATAATTTTCCAGCACTATAATCTTGAATTCAAAGAACCTTCTATTTTAAAAGTGAAGAACTCTAAAAACTGCACATGGCAGCAAAACATCTCACCTATGTTTCATCCTTTGTCTTCATTCTAGGCAATATGAGGGAGCATCTGTAGCTTACATCCAGCTATTAGGATCTGGCTCTGTGTTGATCAATAAAGACCTCATGACTTTACTCTACACTTCAGTTCCAAGCCTTAACTACTCAGCAGACAGCCTGTAATTTCAGCAAGGGAAGAGAGCGCCTGCAGGTGTTGAATTAATGCACCATGAAAGCAGAACTCTGCTGTGTTGCAATGGAGTTAAAATCAGGCTTCTCTGCTATTGCTGGCAGTGTTCAGCTCCCAGTGTATTTCTGACTTTGGATACATAGGCTACCCGGTAATTTTGTCACATCTTGAAAATAGACCAGAGAGAAAAATCCATTTAGAGTCTTACAGCCATAGGTCATATTTACCATTTGCTAACAGACTATTGTGTTGTGAAAGGACCCTGCTTCTCCAGTCACACCACAGAAAGTTTCTATCGCCTCACTAAAACTCTCAGAAAGAAACTCAGTAACCAAAAAAGTCACTGATTTCTTAGGAAAATAATGTAAATTATGATGTTAACCAAAAAAATATCCTCAGTAAAAGTCAAATGTTGGGAAAAAATGTATTTTCAAAGAAAAAAAGTTTTAATTATAATTTTTTTAAATTTTAAAATCGGAGCTAAAACATTGTACTGAGTATTTTCAATGCCACTGAACATACCGACTTTGGATGAGAAAATTGACACAGGCAGTGAAGAAAAGCCATCATCAATGCAGCTGTTTTTTAAGCAGACACCTGCTCAGCTATGCCTCTGTGGGTCACATCTAGTTGCCATTCCATATGTGTGACATTTCTGAGGCCAGATTGCAGCTTCATCTCCCAGTATCTCAGTAAAGCTGAGAAAATTTAGATGTCTTACTAAGGCCATGTTGACACCTGTCTCTGCTCCTAACCTGTGCCACTGAGTCACTCCATGGGGAGAAAGAGAAAAACCTTCAGTACTGAGGTGGAGATGAAGATGTCTGCTCAGTATTTTGAGTACAGCTGCTCTGTTCCCTGGAGCAAGATTGCAAGCCCTGGCTAGAGCTAGTCATCAAGGTGAGGTGATGTAGGCAGCTGCCTCAGGCAGCAGGCTGCCAGGTGGAAATCAGCCTTTGCTGTGACTACAGCTGGAAACATGAAGGGCAGCAGCTACTTCTGGTTGGGGGAATGAGGAGCCTTATTCAAGAGACAGCTACCATTCCACTCTTCCCCTCAGCAAGGACAAATCAGGCTCCCCAAGGCTCTCCCTCTATTTTCTCCACCTTAGTTTTACCTCTCTCCTTGCTAAGAAATCTCAGATGCAAAGAGACAGACTCTCCCCAGGTAATTGCTACAGATTTTGGTGTCCCACTGAGTGATACAGCTTATGCTACCTGTGACCTTCTGCAAAGCCAGGCCAGGCCAAATGTTCTAGTTAACAAATCTACTCATTGTGTCAGTCCCCTAATACGCTCCGGAGTTCACAGCCTTTTACAGTCAGAAGAGTGCAGGTTGGAAAGGGTCTCCAGAGGTCACCTTGTCCAACATCCCACTTGAAGCAGGGCCACTACAAGCACTAGATGAGCTTTGCCCATCTAGGGCAAATATCCAACAGTCGAGATCACACAATCTTTCTAAGCAGCCTGCTCCAGTGTGGCACTTATGACAAAAGCTTTTTCCTAATGACAAACCTGAACGCAGTCTCTCGCTGCTGCCCCTGGTTGTATGACCTGGCACCGCTGTCAAGCACTGCAGGTGTATCATCTTTGTGACTGGCCTCCAACCAACCTACCTTGCTCTCTTGGGGAAGCGTTATTTTCCTTAGTCTACCCACCACACTCCTCCCAACACACTCTGTATGATGTGTCTCCTTTTCAATGATGCTGCATTGTCACCTCCTGTGGGAGCCAGTGAGCATCCCAATCAGGGAATGAGAGAGCCCGCTAAACGGGACAAACCCTGAGAGTTCTCCCAAGGCCATGGTGAGAGAAGCCTCTCCCAGGATGCTTTGTCCAACTATGCAGATGTACGCCAGTTCTGTTCCCCCTATTGGTCTGTGGGTTTCCCTGCCCCTTTCCCGACTCTGGTCTAGAAAGATCTTCCCTCCCCATTCTCCTGTTGGCCCTGTCCCTCTGTCCCTGCCTCAGTTTCCCTATTGTCCCCTTACCCCAGCCCCGCCTATGTACCACCCCTGTGCTCTCAGAACATTGGTCCCTGATGTTCTCCCCAACCCCGTATAAAACCTAGATGCTTGTTTGCTCAGATGTCTTTGCCTCTGGATGCCCCTTCACTGGAGAGGATGGAACAAATCTTCCCTGTGGAATCCCATGCAAAGACCCTTCCTGTCTCTGTTGTCGGTGTGTCGCAATAGCCAGCTGGGGTGTGAGCAACCCCGGCCCCCGGCTAATGACAACCTCCTATTCATTTTGGTATCCACCCGATCCTTTTCAGCAGTTACCACTTGGACAGTCAGCTCTCAGTATTATTGGTGAGCTTGTTTTAAGCAGAGGAGCAGATCAGGAATAAAAATATGCAAAACACATCCATAGGAATTCAAAAATAACATGTTCAGTTCCCATTATCCACTTGTTCTCCCTTCTGTACTCACACTGCCCACACTAGGCTCTGCCCCATGTTATTATTAAATTCAGCTGTTGGAACTGCCAGTACCAAAGCATTCACAGATGCTTTTAAAAACAGGCTTAAAATCATGATGTTCCCAAATGTAAATGGGACAACTACTATTGGTTTGATCATTATTTAAGTATGTTCGTATAGCCAGAGTGTATTAGGATAAGAACATATATGCAGGGCAGGAGAAAGAGTCCCCAGTATATCTCCCTGCTATGTCCACAGAAGCAAGAAGTGCAGCCCAATAAAGGGGGATTTTTTTGAGTAAAACAGTGCTGAAGAGTCACTTTACACTCTATCAGAATTTCAGGGCATTTTATTTCTGACTAGCTCCAGTCTATTCCTATGGATTTGATCAGCCATGAAGAAAGTGAATTAGGTACAAACAGAGAGCACATCTTTCATTTTACTTTCATGTACTCCAAGATGTCTCTACAATGTGAACCAAATATTGTAAACTGTGAAGATTATGATTTGTGCCCCAGAGGTACTCTCCTGATTTGAACTAAAATGATAATGCAGAGATACCAGAGTTTCTTCTTTGTGCACTTCCTGACCTTAATCCTTGTCTCTCAACAGCAAGAAAAATACAGTCATTTAGACTGGAAAATACCTTAAGATCGTTGAGTCCAACCTTTAACCCATCAATTCCAAGTGCACCACTAAACAATGTCCCTAAGTGCCACATCTACACATCTTTTAAATACTTCCAGGGATGGTGACTCCACCACAGGACAGCCTGTTAAAGGAAAGGAGAAAGGCAGGTATTGCATGAAAAATACTTCTGGTAAAACACAGGCATTCTGACTGAAAATATCTCATTTCTATCAATGTGCATTTCATTTTACTTTACCCAACCTAAGTTTGGTTTGTGCTCAATTACTCATTTTGCATCATTCAAACAGAAACAAAACAGATAAGAATGTTAAATATAATTATATAAAATGCCTTGCTCTGAGGCCCAGAGAATCACTATGATTACAAGAAAATTTCAGATGTTCCATACCATTTTCTTTATCTCATGCATTCAGTTCAAGAACCATTATTGTTTCCTTCTCTGCCTCACATCTCTCATTGCCCCTTTTTTGCAGCATGTATTAGTGCAAACTTACATACTTCTTGAAGCATTTGAAGGTTGCTCAGTTTATTTACATCCAGTAGTATATTAATACTTTCCACTGTGCAATATGAGGTCTTAGCTAATCCTTGGACACTAATTTAGTTGGATAAGATAGTTACAACTCTCTGACATTGTTAAAGTTAATGATCTGATACTTTACAAGACAAGAGACATTTCAAATCAATTGATTGTATTAATAGTTTTATTGAGCAATATTAACAGAAGTGTGTTGTTCCACAGTGTCCTCAAGCAAAGCCTTTATTGGCACATTAATGGTGACAGAATGTCCAAATCCTTAGTAAGAGACACTTTTTATTTCCATAAAACACAATTATGGATAGCCTATAATTGTACATTAGAAACTGATAACCATCCCACTCTTCTTGAAAGCCCTGTCTTCTGTGGGAATGTAATGATAACTGCTGCATGCAAATCACCCCACTTTATTGACAGATTCTCTGTGTTTCCAGCTGCCCGTGCTAGAGAAGAGCAACATCTGGTGGAAATGGGATGAATGAATTTGCTTTTGAGGTACTGAAGTATCTGGGAGCCCATTTGATATTAGGAAGAGGGGAAGGTAGCCACCATCTTGAAAAATAAGACTTTTTCTAAGCAATGATATTAGAGCAATTCAAGTCTATGTGATGAGTGTTGAAAAAAACCTGGTGAGGAAGGCAAGAGGGAAGGGAGCTGGGAAGAGCAGGTGCACTATACCTGAGAGAGTCAAAATAGGCCAGTTTCACAGTCATGGTTTAAAGCTGTTGAGAAGCAACTCACACCTTACTTACTATCTCGGGCTACTGGACCTAAAAGGACTTAGTCAAGCCAAAGGTTTTCTCAGCTAGAGGAATGCTGCACTGGCCCACATGCATATGATCAAAGGATCAGTTTCTCACACAGATCACAGCCCAAATTCCAAAATAAACTTTTCTTCTCACCATGGCCATTACATCAAGCTGAATGTAAAGTATCATTGAAAAATTGTAGAATTTTCAATTTTAAAATTTTCTCCAAGTATCCAACTTTTGTTTCCAATTCATATATACAGACACCCTCTCTGAAGCTGCATATCTATATAAACAGCTATGATTAATCAGCTAATGCCATATAACTTGCAGCAGGTGCAGTAGGGTCATCTGGCACAGTTTAAGGTGTATTGGTGAAGAGAGAGTATCTTCTGCTACATTACTTTAAGCATCCAAACAACAGAAAGCCGAAGAGAGTACAGTTCAACAAAATCTTTCATCTCCATCTGCCCTTAGCATTGGGTGTATTTGCCTGACATGACACATCCAGGGAAGAAAACTGAAGTCATGTATGATGAAATAAAATAATGAATTCCACCTGCAAAGTTCTATGTCCGACCACCACTCAGAAGGTTCTACCTCAGCTGCTGCGACTGTTTTTCTCTGCTGATGGCCTTAGTTTATCTCTACTGATAGCAAGCTGAATTGCACATCACTCCCTCAGTGCGAGACACCATAGTAGTCACAAGTCTTACACTAGGCAAATACACCAAGCAGTCTGATTACCACAGAATCATAGAATGGCTTGGGTTGGAAGGAACCCTAAACTTAATCCGTGTCCAATCTCCTTGCCATAGGCAGGGACACTTCCCATTTGACCAGGTTGCTCAAAGCCCCATCCAACCCGGTCTTGAACACTTCAGGGATGAGGCATCCACAAATCTGGGCAACCTGTTCCAGTGCCTCACCACCCTCAAAATAAAGAATTTCTTCCTAATATCTAATCTACATTTACCCTATCACTCCAAAGAGATGATTTGGATGAGCTTTGAACCTTGTAGCAGTGGTCAAAACTGTGGCTTGAAAGGGCTTGAAGTTGTCAGCTTGTCATCTTTTATAGTGTTTTCAAATAAAAGTGCCAGGCAGTCTGTGGGATGTGGCGCGCGTGCCCGTAACCCACTGAAGCAAAAGGCTTGTGAGGCATTGCCTTGGAGGAGCAAGACTCTGTCAAATCGTCTGAGCAGCCTTTAGTTACATAGAGTTTTGGCACCCTGCTAGATCAACAAATAGAAAAGGCAATAAAGACCATCCCAACTAATAGGGTAAAGCCTACACGGCAAACACTTCTGCCATTTCTTCTGTGTTTTGCTGCTTTCTCCCCAGGTACAAATGATTTCCTGTGCCTACAGTTTTCAAGAGAGAGCCTTGGAAATTGTGTATGATGCAGCAAAGTTTGACAGCAATCCAGCAAGGTGGGCAGCTGAAAAAGGAGGCAGTGGCAGTCAAGGGAGAACTGCAGACAATTGTTCCACAGCCGAATTGTAAGCCTGCGCCTGTGAACTAAAAAATCTATCTCAGATAATTGACATTTATTTGATTGAAACAGCAGGGTGCCCTCCATCAGAATGGGAGGAGACCATATGGAACAACAGTATGAGTGGAGATAATGTTTGTCTGCTGAGTGTGTCAATGTGTTTAGAGATTATTCATCGGGCTCTAGGGATTCCAGTATGGTAATGTTTCAGCTAAATTAGAATCAGATTAATTGCTCTAATCTAATGGAAAGACAATGTTTATCAAATTATTGCTCCTTCACCACATGATATTGTGGTGTCATTACTCTTTGAGTTAAAAAAAAAAAAAATAAAAAGGCTCTCTTGTACCACATCTGCTCATGAGCTCCTTAACAGTGCTGATTTCTGCACAAGAGAGTTAGTGCAGTTTATAACTCTATGAAGAAATTAATGAATTAGAGTGAAAGTTTGGTAGAAGGCAAATTCTCCATACTGCGGGTAGACCTGAAACTGCATTAATTGGAATGAGTTTGCCTTGTTTTGGACTTGGGCATTGTTTGGAGGGACTTTATTTTTGCTCAAATTTTGATACTTTTTTGCCTGTTTTAAATTTTTTTTTAGTGGAATGAGCTTGGTTCTTTCATAGTAAGTAGCACTAAAACTGAAACACATAGTAAAAAAATTAATGTTTTCCTCATTTTCTCTCATCTTCTTTAAATTGCATCTGAAAATTACAATGAAATTGATAAAAAAACTGTGCAGATAAGTTGCCTAAAATCCTTCAGGTATACTTGCCATTATTTAACGCTTAGGGTCATTTTAGATCACCTGTCAAATGCCAACCCAGAGGAGATACAGAGCTCTTCAGCTACTTTAAAATGCAACAGAAATCTGCAGTTCTGGTAGCAGTGCACTGCAAGTGCTGAGTACCTCAGAAAGTCATATACTCCTTTAATCTTTCCACAGCTTGAATGGTGCAATAACCTCTAAAGATGTCTTTTAAAAGCTGATTCCAGGTTTTTTACCCTTGGCATTTTAGAACACTTTCAGTATATGTTATACATGCTAAAACACAACATTAAAATATTAGCCCTTTTAAAACTTTATCTAGTAAGCACAATCCTCAAAAGGGGTAGCAGCATGACCTCTTCTCAAAAGTGCTTATAAACCCACCAGGAATACCCCTCCAATCTGATTTTCCACTGTGTTGCTCTGACTTGATGCTACTGAAAAGCACTGGGACATTTTCACAGGACTTTGTGTATCACTCCAGAACAATAGAAGACAGTCAGGCACTTTGTCTCAGCTTAATTTATAATGGTGACACTGTGTTTGTGAGGCATTCAGGCTACGTGCTTAAGAGAGCACTGAACAAATATTTTCTAGGCTTCTATAGTAACTAATAGTTTTTCCTGCCTTAAAAGGGTCATATATCCTCTCAAGACATATTTCACTGAAATTCTATTTAATAAAAGTGAATACCTTTTTTAATCAAGTGTTCATAACGCCTATTTAAACACATAGTTTATAAAAGTGGGCTAAACACAATCACAAAATGATTGAACACTGAGCAGAAAGCACTGCTTACACATTCTGTCCCTGGTAGCTTTCTCTCCCAGGTGTAATTCGGCACAAAGATGCCAAGTTTTTAAGGCCAGGGCCTGTGCTGGCAGGATATTTGTTGTGCTAATATTTTAGGATTCAGTGTTTTCATAGCCGACTTCCCTCCATATGCATTTTTCTCAGACATACACAGTTAAGTTTTCTAGCCTTCTGGAGAGACAAACTCTCCTTCAATCTTTTGTATCTGTGAGACATTAGAAGTTCATGGCAACTCTCCCACATAAAGCTTTGAGTTTTAAGCCTTACTTTATAAAACATAGATCAAAGGTGTAGCGACATGAGCAATGTAAATTGGGCTGCATAAACCAAATGCACTCTGAAGCCATGATGACAAAGTCCTGGGCACTTGCTCTTTTCCAAGTTTCAATACAAAGCTGTTGTTAAACCTTTTTTGGCTACCTAGCTTTTTATATATCTGTTGGAAACTAACAGACCATCTGCCCTCCTTCCCAGAGTCTTCTCACTACTTTTGAAGTGAGTAAGGCTCCAGAAAGAGCCACGGTGGATAGCAGACAGACACTTACTCTGTCATCACTTGGTGCTTGGATCTAACTTCATACCTTTTGTTCTGAGAGCTCCAGCAATAGCTTCCCCGTTGTTTGCCCTGCCTTAGGAGCTGTGAACCACGAGCCCAGCCACTCCCCACTGCGCTCCTGAGCTCTGTGCAGCACAAAGATCCACAGTCACGTCGTGCTGGGCACGGAAACACGCTTCTCACAGATATATATAACTTAAGGATGATGCGCCTTGCTGAGGAATACTGTGACTCACTGAATAACTCACATCATAAAAACACTATTCAGGAAAAGTATACTACTTTAGTGTGGATCCATAAGCTTTGAAATACAGTTGGCTAATCTAAATGCTTAATTTAAATAAATGACTTATTCATGATCTTTAAATTATCCACTACCATTGTTTGGAAATGATTTAAAGTAGCTGTAGTCCCTCACAGGAGAAATGGTAACATGCTGTCAGGGAACCTTTGTTGGTAAAATATATGGATTTATCTGTTTTGAAGCAAAACAATGTTGTGCACATAGGACACTCCATGTGGTAATGAATTAGAAGATTTGCAAAGTAGCAGCAGGGGATAGTGTTTCTGAAGAAAAGTCCTTTACTAGAATCGGCAGGGTACTTCAAAATTGCTATTATTACTATCTATTAAAAATCGCAGTGTTAAAAATGCATAGAATGCTCTACAAAAAGATTAATGTAATGGTTTCTTCCTTGCTCCAAAGAATTTAAAACAAAGTTCTGCCTCTGGAGACATTGTTGCCATACTCACAGAAGCCTGAAGGACCCAACAAAGTCGACAGAAGTTGCAGCCTATGATAAAGAGCATGGCTGGGCACTGATTTAATACAAGCAAAACAAGAAAAAAATGTAAGAAAAGCAGGATATTCAGATCTGAGAATTTTAACCCTGACTCCTCTTATGGTCTGGTTTTAATTGCACTGTATAAAATTCTGCTCTCATTGGGAGTCAATCTAAGTTTTATCATCTATTTAAATGCAAATTAAACTGAATTCAAGGAAGTTTCCCCAGTTTAGTTTGTGTGTGTGTGTGTATATATATATATACACACACATATTTGAAACAAACTACATGAGTAAATTTTGGAAAATAGAACTGTTTGCATTTTGATTTTGGCAGTACAGTTTTCCTGCACCAAATCTTTGTCCAAACTAGCATGCACTAAGAAATTACACAACTTATACCTCTTTGGTTTAAATACCCAAGCAACAACAGAGGAGGAAGATTCCCAGGTAATTAATTTTGATTACAGTTTTATTCCAAGTTGTCATTCATACATGCACACGAAATTCATAAAAATACGTGGTCTTCTCTATGGAAAGTCAGAGGTAGCTTTAGAGCTAGGAATGGCTGCAGTGAGAGGAGAATAAGGACTGCCACCCTACTTACTGTCCTGTAGTATTTCTTCCTTGCTTTGGAGCTGTACCAGCAGAGCAGAAGCTGGTGCTGGCATGACTTGGTAAATATCTCACAACTTCAGTATTCAACCATGGCAACTGCAGGGCCATCACAAACTGTTGCATCAATGTGTATGAAGATTTTCAATATTCAGTTTCATTTACATTTTCAATTACATATAAATTTTTTACTCTCTGACATAGATATGTAAAGTACAACGGGAACAGGTTATATATATGCTATACAAGCAGCAGAGTAGTTTTGCAGCACAAGGGCAACTTTTCACTGTTCAATAACTCAATTTTTATCTAATTATCGCAAATTATAACACAATTTCTGAGCCAACAACATTGTTGTAACTGATTTTCTGCTTGAGCTGTACAAACACTAAAAAACACCTGAAACTGGCAAGCTCATGTGCGTAATTGTAAAAAAAAAAAAAAACAGTTTCTGGTAAACAAAATATGCCAAGGTTTTTCACCTGGAGCAAATTATTACAGGTGTTAATAAAACCCATTTAAATAGCTTTCCTAATACACGAGAAACTGCTCAAATAGCTCTGGATGCGGCTCTTTAGTTTTGTGTTATGCGAGTAGCCCAGTAATTGCAGTAGAAATAAAGTGACCGTAGAACTCAGTCTTGCAGGACTGGTGGCTCCTGTAAAGGGATAAACATTGCTGTTTGTCACAGTTGCAGACTTTGAAAGACTCAATTGTACTTCTCATCTATGTCTCAAAAAAACCACAAAAACAAAAAA